>JAVJIF010021388.1:0-98236 GCA_038442645.1 Agave tequilana
CTTTATTTCTATCATCTTCCTCATATTTGGCTTCGCATGCGTCAAAGCATAAACATTTCCCGAGTTATTAACTAGACGACAATAACATATTTGAAATTAAAGCTACTTATCTATGCAACAGGCTGTCTGAGCTATGATTTCTTTTCACATAACTAAATGTAAAGCTAGTGAAGGTCAATTATTCAAGTGATTTACCTTTGCATTTGCTGGTGGAGATGTTGATGATGACATCAATTAGCAGCCAACGACATTGATGAGAGCTCATAGAAGAGAATTACAAGCATCAACCTTTCTTCACCCACCTTCTCGAGAAAATCAACAAGGAGGTGGGACATACCTACAACATTCCTACCTATTCTGAAAGAAGAAAATGGGGTTTCATCAGCTGTGGACAACCAAAGATATAACATTTGTCAGGCGATGAAAGACAACTGCACGAGAACTGAAAGAACATAGCCTTGGTAGGTTACACAGAATAGAATACTTTTGAGATGGGAGAAGACGGCCACTTCCTTCTCCACTTGTATTGCCTGTGCCGCCTCCCATCACCATCTTGTTTGTCAGCATCTTCATCACCAATACTTCTTTGAGATTTTCAAGTTCGCCCAAGATATAACTCTTCGAGGTAAGGGAGGTGCAGAATCCATGTGAGATTTTTTAACCATCATTATTATATATATCCAGCCTACGAACATTTCGGATCACATACTTTCCTCCGGACCTCCCAAGTGAACTTCTTCAATCACGGAGATGCCAGAGACCAAGAGACTCTAAATTCTCAAATTCCTCGTTATTCTGACCGATTGCTGATATCTCCTCTACCTCCAAACAATGTACAATTCCAATGATTTAAGGCTTCGCTTTGTACCACCATGACAAAGTGATTGTGATAATTTGACACTGGTCACCCCTTTCAGATCACACAATGTGATATTTCGAAAGATCTATAGACTTATTCTGCAAGATTCGTTCCACGGCGGACAATGACTTTACGGCGATATCCAATCTCTTTATACTCGATTGCTCCAACTCAATACTTACTTCACCCTCGTCATCAAACAGTACTGTACCTCCCAAATCCAGCAGCTCCAGTTTCTCCAGCCTTGATATCAACCCGCGAGGAAACTGGAACGATCTATTAGAGTGTAGTATCAATGTTTCAGTTCGACCAGATAGGCTGCTTCCTTGGGCAGCGAATGTAATTCACCATTCCTGCTCAGGTTCAAGTGTCGTAGTCGAACAAGATTGCAGATAGCTGGTGGAAGCTCTTTGATACCAGTACCTGAAAGATCAAGATATGTGAGGACAGGTATGTCCTCTGAAGAAAACCATCAGGAATCTTTTAATCTCTTTGCATCCTCCAAGTATGAGTGCTGAGAGGTTGGGGCAGCTCCGTGCTCTGGCAATGCTATTCTTCTGAGTCTAACATTGATATTGTCTCTGCCTCTCTCCATCTCTTCAAGTCCTGAGATGTGGAACCCTCAGCTTAGCTTGACCTGGAACTATCCATTTATTCTTGCTTGCGCCATAGTCTGATGCTATCCACAGAGCCATCCGCGAATGATATCATGCAACTTGACATCCCACGAACCATCTCTGGCCTTCTCTAGGAGCCCTGCTCGTTTGAGCCACTGGATGATTGTATGTCCTCTGCGTAAGCGGCATTAATATCATCATCATACTCCTCTATCAAATCCATGCCAATCCAACAACGGATGAGATCATCTTCATAAATGGGAGCATCTTCCGGCCATAGAGCACAACGAAGAAAGCACTTCCTCATACTCTCACCGGCACCGATCATAGCTAATTCTTTAGTAGAGGAAATGGATCAGTCTGTTTGCTCCACATCTCTGCATTGTGATCTTTTCTATAGAATTGATGCATCCTCCCACTCATGTAGTTTTTGTTTGAAAACATAGCTGGCCAATGACGATAAGAGCTAGTGGCAAGCCACCGCACTTGTCCGCCACTCTCTTCGCGCAACGAGAACAGACCCTCTCGTCCGAGCTGATGATGTCTCGTGCCTCTTGGCCGACATTCTTTAGGAACAACTGCCAAGCTTCCCTTGCTGCTACATTCCACTTTCATCTTTCGTCCACACAACTCCAAGCCGGCCCATCATCCGATCGCACACACCTTCAGATCGGGTTGTAAACACACCACTGCGGATAGGGCACCGTCGCTGCTGCTGCTGCTGCTGCTAGTTGGGAATGTTATACCCAGCTTTTCAAGATCTACTCTCTCCCAAATGTCATCTAACAATAAAAGGAACTTCTTCTGCTTCAAGAAGAAGTAGAGTGATGACCTCGTTCTTCGATGCTTGCATCATCTTCGAGGGGCAATCCTAGCCTCTTTGCCATGTCATTTTGAAGCTTGTTGAGGTTGAGGTCTTTGCGAAGCAACAAGCCATATGACATAATCGAATCCAGCACCTTAACGAATGGATGGTTGTTGATTCTTTGAAGGAGGGAGGTCTTGCCGACCCCGCCCATGCCGTAGATACCAATCATCCCCACGCTGTCATCTTGAAGTACTCCAAGGCCTTCTCCAAGTAGGAGCGAACCTCTGGTGATGCTTCAGACAGTGTGAGCATCTTCGTACCGTCGGGGCACATCTCACGGTCCGAATCTCTCTTCTGCAAACGATGAGATCTTTCACGCTGAAGATCACGGCAGCTGCTTGCTTGCTGATGTTGTAATTCGACCAGCAGTTGAGCGCGCACCCATCCGAAGCACAACCTCCTCTGATTATTTGTCTTCAATTCTGGTGACTTCATTTCTACACCTTGAACATCTTCTAGCCACTTTTGCACCGGATCTGCGGTAACCTCCTCGTCGGTCCTTGCAGGGCTTCTGCGATTTTCCGTTCGACTTCGCCTTTGGCCGCTTGACCTTATCAATTCCCTCTTGAGAGCTTTCACATTCGCACCGGCGTGAAACAGGTAGTTGATCTGCGCGTAAACGGAGCGACGACAGGAGTACACAACAGAGAAACGATTGTATTGATGGCGGAGTCCATGGTGGAGAGCTGCTGCTGCTTCTTCTTTGTTGGAGGTTTTATTTATTTATTTTTTAGGATTGAAAATGCAACAGAGAGCAGTGTATAATCGCATTGATCAAAAGATTATGGTTGATAAAGGTGCTTGATGATGTTGGGGGAGAGACCACTGGAGCGTGTGAGGATGCAGTAAGTTCTGTGGCCCTCAATTGGAAATCTTGGGAGGCTCTTATTTACCTCTTTGCAGGGACATGGCTGGCAACTATGCGAGTGGAAGAGGGAATCTAGCTTGTCTGTCTCCCCAAGGGTCCTTTTTCTTTGGCATCTCATGACTGATGCTTGATTTTTTTAGGCTGGGCTTCACTTGTACAATCTACTTGTGTACTGTTTTGTTCACTTGTAATTGAGCTCGAAACAAGCTTGGGAATTTGTGTTTAAGCACAACTAGAAGATGAATAATCAATTTGCATCAATCAAGTGTTTCAAAATTTTTTTTAAAAAAAAACTTAACTTTCAAAAGAGTTGGAATCTGAATTATTTGCAAGTGGGATGGTGGTCCACCAGGAATCTATCCGCATTCCTGTGAAGAACACGAAGGATGACTGTAATCCATCTGTTCTGTCTCAATTTTCAATTCACAAATAATTCTAATCTCAGTTAAGAAAAAAAAAACAAACTAAGAGCATCAATTATTTGTACAGTCAGGACTCAGGACGCAGTCAGTTCTTTGCCCACAATTTGGAAATCTTGTGCATGGGAGACCCTTGTCGAATTTGGCCCTCTGTGAGAACATGGATATATCTGTCTGTCCCCATTTGCTTTCTTATTCCCCAAAGTTATCATTTCTTTTGTCATCTCATGAAGCTTGCTTGATCTTATTGGCTGAAACTGGTTTGTTGGCTCTCTTATTAACATGTTTGGTTAAGGGTGGAAGTGAGGAAGTAAGGAAGTGAGGAAGTGGTAATGTTCCCTTTGGAACTTGAGAATTGATTAGTAAGTTTCTGGTATTTGAATGTTGTTAAGAAGTGTGGTTTAGAAAATGTTAAGTCTTTTTCAGTGTTTGGATGGTAATGAAAAGTGAAAGTGGAAAAGTTGACTACAAAGTTGACCGCAAAATATTATTAAAATAAAAATTAATTAAGAAAAATAAAAAATGGATTGTAATTAAAATGCAAGTGAGATTTACATAACCAAAAAATTAACTGTTTGATGTTAAAACTTATTACAAATGAGATTTATATGACCACAAAATTAAGTGTAACACTCTGGAAGTGAGAAAATGGTTGTGTAAAAGAGAAAGAAAAAATGAAAAGGAGTTTTCTTATTTTCCTTTTTCCGGTGTTGGGATAGACATGAAAGTGAGCAATTATACTTCTCCATTTTTTACTTCCGCCCACTTCCTTGCAACCAAACACGCCTTTAAAATGAAAGCTTTCTTCTGTTTTGGTGAAGTTGCTTGGAAGGTCCTGTTGTTTGCTCAAGGAAGTTGCTTGGAAGTGTTGCTCTTGGCGGAATCTTTTGCAATTATTGTTTCGGTGACTCATATGGGTTTGAGTGCTCCTGTTATTGGCCCCACAATGGAAATCTTGTGCCTCTTTCTTACTCATTTTGCATGACATGGCTTGCAATTTTGTGAGTGAGAGAGGGAATCTGTCTCTGTCTGTCCCCATTGCTTCTTATGCCACCCTCATCTTTTGGTACAAGGCCAGGGTCATCTTTTCCTTTTTGGCATCTCATGAGTGCTTGATCTTTAATTAAGGCACAAGTTGAAAATAAATTAATTAATTACTCAATCAAGCTTGTTTCATTCATGTTTGGATTCAAGGAGGGAGGAAAATAGAAAGTAGGAGGTGAAAGTGAAAAATGTGAAAGTGTAGTAGGGTGATTTAAACATTATATATTTCATCATTCTCAGTGTTTGATTGTATATTAAAAATATAAGTAGAAAAATATATTGTGTTATTTGATGATAGTAATGTGAAAGTAGAAATAGAAATGGAAGAGTTGTTTGATCGCAAAATAATTTAAAATAAATATTAATTTTGAGAGTTTTTTTTAGACTGTAATTAGACTACAAGTGAGATTTAATGACCATAAAATTAACTGTTTTTAGTTACAACTTCAAATAAATGAGATTTATTAAAATGACCATAAAATTAATGTAACACTCTAAAAATAAAAAAATGATTATGTAAAATAAGTGTCTGATGCCAAACAAACATCAGGGGGGGTGAACTTCCCCACTGCGGCCCAAATCAAACCGCCAAAAGAATAGCTCAATTTTCAAAATAGTTCGAATCTGAATTAATTAATTACATAATCAAGCTTATTTCTCCCTTTTTTAAAATGTATATTTATCCTTGCTTTTACTATTTTAATATCAACTCGTTAGATCTCAAACCATTGTGTGATGGTCCATTCTCATGTCTCTCTTACATGATACAACATGTATAAAAAAATTTATAATAAATTTATCAATAATGATTTATCAATAATGATAAAACTATCTAATTGAATGTTATTAGTACATAAGTCCAACTCTTTTAATAGTTTTCAATGCGTTCATGTCGTATTTATTATATCATTAAAATTAAAAGTTATTACATTAAATAATAACTACTCAATTAATGAATTATTAAAAATCTCTAGTTAAAATTCCTGAGTTTCGAGTCGGTGATTTATATTATTTTATTCTAAATATTATGCAATATGAAGCTCACCCTTGACTTATTCAGCGTATTATCGCATGGGCCAAGAGAGTTCGAATCTCAATTATTTGCAAGAGATCTAACCTAATTAATAAAGAACAGCCTAATCCTTGAGAACACGAAGGATGAGCTGTAATCCATCTTTATCGAATCTCAATTATTCCCAAGGGGGAGGGGGGTCTGGTCTCAACAAATCTAACCTAATTAACAAAATCAGAGAAGAAGGCGACCAGATTGTATATAAAATTCCCTAAGTCTGTGATTTTTATACTTATTTAAAAATTCCTAGTTCCCTAAAGTCAGTGATTTTTATACTTATTTTTACACATGTTAATTCCTCATAGTAGCTTTTTCCATCCGAATTTCTCAACATCAAGGTATTGATTTCTTTTTGATACATGCACTGCACATGTTATGAATCAAAGTAAAGCATGGGAGGATTCCCCAACCTTCCAATAATTTTTTAACAGTAAATCTGTGCGACCTTGTAGTGAAAAAAGAAATTCTCATAAAGTATATTTCAATTTAATTAGATTCAAATTGAAATTTTACATACTTTGATTTTATATTAATATGATTAAATTCTCATTTTTATAATTTATTAATTTACACAGTGAAATGTATGATGATAAGTACCATTTTATAATTTTTTTTTTTAATTGTTATCGGGTTTCGAGTTTTTAAATAGTTATACGCGAACCTGATCTAATAAGAATTTCATGCCTAATGTTAGATTTGAACCTTGACCTGTTTGTAAAAAATTGGGTGAAATTTTATCATTTTTGGGTACTATTTACGGTCCCAGGGGCATGGAAGTTGCTTGGAAGGTGCTGCTGTTGGCGGAAATTATCGTGAGCAGCTTTTGCAATTATTGTTTCGGTGATCATAATGTTTGAGTGCTCCTGTTCTGGCCCCACAATTGGAAATCTTGTTGCCTCTTTTTCTCTTTACTCTCTTGTCATGACTAGGGGTGGCCAACGGGGTGAATCGGGTTGATTCGTCCCGTCTGGCAAACGAATCCATGACGAGAGGACCCGTCTCGTCACGGTTAAACGGTATGGGTTGAAAACCCGGGTAACGAATCGGGTCGGTCTCCTGACCCGATTCGTTACCGGATTCGGCGAGACGGGTTGGACCCGTCTCGCCTATTTTTAATTTTTTTTAATTCGATAATTCATAAATTTTAAATTTAAAGTAAAAAGAAAATAGAAAAAATAGGAAAAAAAGAGGAAAAATTTTTAAAAATTTTCTAAAATTATAAAAAAAAATAGAATTGATTTTCACTAATTACAAGTTTTTTTGTAAGGCAAATTATTTTATTAATATGAAAAAAATCATATACATTGCTCATCACATATACAATGTACATAAAACTAATCTCGTGTACATAACAAAACTCTGGTGCTCATCTATACAATTTATAAAAAACTCTGGTGGTTCTCTATTCATCATCCTCGTCCTGTTCAAATTCTTCATCCGAATAGCTTTTCTTGTGTGCGTCTTTCTGCATCGAACCAGTCCTTTAAGCAAACCGCCATCTCCATGTGTTTTCGGCGTCAGCCTGCTCCTCCAGGGTGTCAAAAACTCTACCACCTGCAGAAAACGCGCTCTCGGACGCTACTGTAGAGGCCGGAGGTGTTAGTATATCTCGGGCCATGGTAGAAAGAACAGGAAATTGTTTTCTCTGTTCTTTTCACCACGACAAAACATCAAATGTTTCCCATGGTTCATCATCATTTTCATTTATTTCAGCAGGCATTGTGTTCAAATATAAATTAAGTTCATCAAATGAACCTGCTCCTGAAGAGTGTTTCTTCTAGTATTAGAGGAAAGTATACTTTAAAATTAGATAATCTTTTACCTAAACTACTAGAAGAAGTTTGTGATGTTGTAGGTGCCCTAAATTCAGAAGAAGAAGGTGGAATAACTCATCTCTGTACAATGAGTACATTTCTTCTAAGAGATCTAATTTCTAAAAGTAATTTATCTACATCTTGTTCATAATTTAAACATAAAATAAAATTAGATAATAAAAGTTTTAAATTATCTATTTAATTTTAGGATCCATAATTGCAGCTAAGTAAAATAAAAAAGGCATATTTTCAAAATATTTTCGAAAATTTTCTTCCATATCATGTATAGCCTCTTCAAGACTATCATCATCTCTATATGCAGCAAATACTTGAGCAATTTCATTAAAATTATAAAAAATAAGTTACATGTGGGATAATACGTACCAGAAAGTGCTTTTGTGGCAGTGTCAAATTTTTCTAGAAAAGTACAAAAATTTTCATATAATTTCCACTCTTCATCACTAATATAAAGAGATGAACATTCATTATTGTAAAAAATTGAATTGCTTGTTTAAAAGGAATGCAACTTTAATCATATAGTAGCTTGAATTCCAACGAGTTTTTCACATCTGCTTGGAGCAGTTTTTCCTTTAGTCCACATTGTCGGCAGTAACCTTTAAAAGATTGTCTCCTAGGTCCACTGTGTTTTATATGTAAAATAATTTCTTTAACTTTATAAATATATTTGTCTAAGAGTTTTAGACCATCTTGTACACATAAATTCAATATATGTCAAACACATCTAACATGAAAAAGTTTACCATTTAAAATTGGATCTAATATCGTTTTCAATTGTCTTATTGAAGCAGTATTTTCACTTGCATTATCAAAGAAATAGAAAATATTTTATTTTCTATACCATAATTTCTACAAGTAAGGAAAATTGAATTTGCTACATTTGTAGCAGAATGTTTCTCAGAAAATTTAGAAAATGATAAAATACGTTTTTGTAAAATCCAATTATCATCAATAAAGTGAGCAGTAACACAAAATAATGAATAAGATTAAGAGCTTCCCATATATCGGAAGTTAATGAAATTTTTTCTAGCATCACTAGTAAAAAGAGCCTTCAAAATATTTTTCTATTTACAAATAAATCTTCAATTTCTCTAGTTATAGTTTGTCTGCTAATTCTCTTATAATCAGGAGCAAAAATAGATTTAAGATAATCAACTAATGCATCTGATTCAGTAAAAGAAATGGAAGGCGCTTATCGAACAATAATTCAGCTAACTTATGTTTATTTACTTCAGGCTTATATCTCCAAGTGGAGAGTGTGCCTGAATCAGCTAATATTTGTGCTTGTTATGGTGGAAACCGTGACTTTAGCATGCTGTTTTTCATAGTGTTTATTAAGAACACCTGTACCGTATCCTTCTTTATGATCAAATAGTTGATGACAGTACTTACATTCTGCCTTTCTTCTACCTTCAACAATTTTTTCTACAAAATGGTTCCACACTGCAGAGTTTTGGCTCTTACTTTAGTGTTGTGCTGTGCTGCTTGTGCTAGTGGTTCAGGTTGTTGTGTTTCTGAAACTATAGTGTCATGCTGTGTTGGTTGTGTATCGTGTTGTTCTTTGTGTTTCAGTAAAAAAAGGAGCCATAGATTGTGCGTGCATTGGTGATGTTGACATTAAAAGTTGAGAATATGAGGCATATTGAGGAGGGAAGGAATAGAATGCCGACCTGTACCACTATCACTGGCATATGCAGCATGTGTATATGGTGCAAAACCACTGTAGTCAAATGCATAGCTTGACGAACTGTGATAGGGAGCAAATGCGGATGTTGGTGGAGCATAACTGTATGGTGGGTAAGCGGTATATGCTGACGATGAGCTACCGCCAACATCGGTGTAAGGTGCGGCAGCTGACGGATTGTGTGTTGATGAAGAGCTACCACCGGCTTCGGATGAGGAACCGCCAGTACTCCAGTTGGGCTCCATTAGACTAGACTGAAAGTTGGTAGAGATTTGTAATTGTGTAAGAGAATAAGAGTGAATTAGAAGATGAAAATAGAAGAGAGAGAGAGTGAGATAAGTGAGAATGTGAGATGAAAATGAATGAGGTAGATGGTATTTATAGAGGATTAGAGGTTAGGGTAAAAAAAATTTTTTTTTAATGGGCCAACGGCTCATTTTTGAGCCGTTGAGGTGTTTAAAACAAAAAATTTTTAATATAGGGGGCGCAGAATAATTTTCCCCTCTAACGTTCTTTTAAAATTATTGGATTTAAAAAAAAAAAATTAAGAAGGGGGGGGGGGTCGGGGAAATTTTCCCCGACCCGATTCGTCCCGTGATTCGTCACGGGACGAATCGGATTCGTCCCGTGACGACAGGACGGGGTCAACCCGTTTGGACCCGCCTCTAAACGGGGCGGGTACGGGTTGACCCCGCGACCCGTACTGTGCGACTCCGACGAGTCGCACAGTACGGGGCGGGGCGGGTCGACGCGGGTTGACCCGCCCCGGTGGCCACCCCTAGTCATGACATGGCTTGCAACTTTTGTGAGTGAAAGAGGGAATCTGTCTGTGTCCGTCCCATTGCTTTCTTATGCCACCCTCATCTTTTGGTACAAGGCCAGGGTCATCTTTTCCTTTTTGGCATCTCACGAGTGCTTGATCTTTAATTAAGCACAAGTTGAAAATAAATTAATTAATTACATCAATCAAGCTTGTTTCATTCATGTTTGGATTCAAGGAGGGAGGAAAATAGAAAGTCGGAAGTGAGAGTGAAAAATATGAAAGTGTAATGGAAATTAAAATTTGTGCATTTCTCTTTCTCAGTGTTTGATTGTAAACTGAAAGTATAAGTAGAAAAATATATTGTGTTATTCGTTGACAATAATGTGAAAGTAGAAATAGAAATGGAAGAGTTGTTTGATCGCAAAATAATTTTAAAATAATATTAATTTTGAGAGTTTTTTTAGACTATAATTAGACTGCAAGTGAGATTTATATAAACATAAAATTAACTGTTTTTAGTTACAACTCCAAACAAATGAGATTTACATGACCATAAAAATTAACTGTAACACTCTAAAAGTAAAAAAATGATTATGTAAATAAGTGTCTGATGCCAAACAAACATCAAAAGGGGTATGAACTTCCCCCCACTCGCGGCCCAAATCAAAACGCCAAAAAATAGCTCAATTTTCAAAATAGTCCGAATCTGAATTATTAATTACATAATCAAGCTTATTCTCTCTTTTTCTAGATGTATATTTGTCCTTGCATTTACTATTTAATATGAACTCGTTAGATCCCAAACCATTGTGTGATGGTCCATTCTTACGTCTCCCTCTACATAATACAACAAGTGAAAAAAAGAATTTATAATAAAATTATCAATTATGATAAAACTATCTAATTACCTGTTATTGTTACATAAGTCCAACTCTTTAATAGTTTTCAATTGCGTTCATGTTGTATTTATTATATCATTAAATTAAAGTTATTACATTGAATATTAACAACTCAATTAATGAATTATATAATTTTATCAACAAAAATATATACTCGATATTTAACATCTAACTAGTTTTTCATCTGTACTCTTTCCACCAAGATATTAATTATTTTTCTTAGTAGATATTTACATTGGGCGTGTATTTAAAAAAGTGGACTTAAAATAAAACTACCGCTACGTAAAAAACTCACGTTTCGGGCTCATACAAAAGACGTTTGAGTATAAGAGCATATTATAACAAAATATAATACCCTCAATCTTGACATAATTTAGAATTTTATTGTAGTGACATGAATTTTAACAAAACAAATAAACATTAAAAAAATACTTTACATTTAAGGTCATATTCGGTATTAAAACTTTCTTATTGCATGTTACTTATTATGTGATGGCTTAAAATGTTTTCGTAAAAATTTGTAAAGCATTCAAGTTAAAAGCAATTTAAATCAACATTCGACCTGTCATTCTCTAAAGAAAATAAACTTAGAGCCTATTGATTGTCGTAGGTAGTTGTAAGTCATAAGTGATAATTTTTTACAGTTATAAGTGAGTTACATGCAAGTAAATTTTACGGTGTTTTGTTAATGATGTAATATTATAAGTAAGAAAGTATATTGTGTTTTACGGTATTGATTGTCATAATGTATAAATCGTTAGTGAAAATATTAATCATAAAATTAACTGTTTGATGACTAAAATATTAAAAGTGAATGAAACTAAAGATGAGGAACGTAGCTTAGGACGCCACATGGACATCTACATTTCCACCGGGTATACCGCCTATAATCACATTCCCCACACCACTTCTCCTCGGCTTATTGACTATTGACGGTGTCCCTTTTTTGGGTACTGTTTCCCCAAGCTAGCTTTTGTTGTCTTCTTTCCATTCTCGTTGGGGAAAAAAATTTAGAATAATTCGTAAAAACTTAATGAGAAACAATCAGGTCATCTCAAATATTTCGGTGGTCCCATGTGAAAATTAGATTTGGCATCAGTTCTATTTTCAATATTGAAGACTAAGTGGTTTACGTCTTGATTATCCATAAACAACCCATTAGTTGATGAGCCTTATCCTGAGCTAATTTTTTAGAGTCTTTCACTTCTTCACATTTAGAATTCATTTATACAGTAAAAAAAAATTGACAACATTTTAGATGATGAATATATGATGCAGTTTGACTAGTAAATCTGAGATGCAAGAAATAAACTTACAGCAGCAAAAAAGCAGCTCTGCAGTTGACTCGACGGGGTCGAGTTTCTCCCATTTGGGGAGAATTGATAATAACATCTAAGCCTTAACTTCTATTTATTTCAGTGTATTTCTTACTGTATTTATTTATTTTGTATTTGCATGTATTTCAGTTGTGTGTGAATGGTGGTAGTGGATAGTTATTTGATTGTGTAGTGGGTAGTGTGTAGTAGTTGTAACTTGTAGCCTATATGAGGCATGATTGTGTACTTGTTTGGGAGATGGATGGAATGAAATGAAATTGAAACTCTGGCTCTCTTCCTATGCCTGTGTCCCTCCCTTGTCTCCCTTCTTCTCTTCCTGAATGGAACAATAAAGAAATCTAAAATTTACCCCCTCTTACATGTTTAGTTCTCTCTGTGGTTCTGTTCTGGTTCTAGTTCTGATTTCCCTCTCTTCTTCCAGCAACAACCAGCAGCTTCAGCAGCTCGCATCAGCCCCAGAGAGAAACAGCAGCTGCACAAAACAACGCAAGCAGCTACAACAGAAGCAGCAACAGCAGACAACAGAAACAGCAGCAAAGCAAACAGCTCCAGCAGTAACATAAGAAGCAGAAGTACCAGCAGAGCAGCAACAACAGCAGCAGCAGTACAGAGCAACAACAGCAGATAAAACAGCAACAAAGCGGCGACAGTGAAGCAAAATTAACAGAGACAGCAACAGCACTGGAACAATATCAGTACTAGCAGTAGCCGAATTTCTGCCTTGTCACTTGACCAACACTTACAAATCTAAAGTTGAATTGGTTTCGCCTCTATTGAAGTACGACGACGAGTTCTTTGTCTGAGTTTATTTCAACGCAATCTAATTTAGTTGGATTACGCATCGTTATATCATCTCTAAAGTATTATCCTTATTCCATGTTATCTACTATATCATGAGATGTGTGAACTGTAAATTGTGATTGCTTAGCTTTAATATTGACTTTAAAACTTACCCTGCATAATATAAGTATTGTTAATTCGATTGAGATTAGAAATGTTCAAAGCTAGCATGCAATACTTTGTTTAAACCTATCTGTTTGACATTGATAGTTTTTAATTGCTTTCCTGCCGAAGATCTTTGTATTTGATGAAACGTGACGAGTTTGATTATATCACTTGTTTCCTACATGACACGCACGCACCGTTTCACATCAAGATACCAAGATGTTCACTAGTGCAACTTAAAATCAAGGGCTAGTTATATCAGGCTGATTCTGCATTCAAGAAGAAGGAAAGAAACAAAAAAGGGCTGAAATCAAACTAAGCAAGCCAAAAATAAATCGTGAACACAAAGCCAGTATTGACAGAAGAGATGTGACCAGGAGAATGGAGGAATCCTTGTGGGGCCCTTCAACGCCAAGAGAAACACCTAGTTTTGCACCCTTGACACTTAGAAATTGCAACGAAGAGCGTATGGAAATCTTAGCTATCAGTGCAGTAAGCCTTTCCACCCTAGTCATTGTTGCGAGGCTCACAACTCTGTTGCAAAGGGGCAATAATGGTGAGTGGATAGCAAAACTGATCGCCTGAAGACACATCAGCTCTATCATAACCAGTCCAATGGACCTTAGTTCAAGCTCAAGAGACTCATCTCCCAACTGCCTTGTCTGAAAACACCACCAACTCCATGGAATATGCGATCCAACTCTTGCAAGGGATGAAGCCAATCGCTTGTACTGCGATGGTAGAGGCACGACCCGCTAGTTTTGCCTCTCCCATATTCCTTTTTTAACTCACTTGGCCTTGCGCCGTTTCCCCCTCTAGGAGAAAAGCCCCGAGACAGGGTTGCAGCTACTCATGATAACTAAAACAGCTTGTTGTTGCATGTAAGAAACTTACAAGGAGAGGCCAGAATTGTGCTAGTGGTATTGGACTGCATGATTATAACTCCACAAGAAAGTGCGAGTTTTCCTTGAATTTCCCAAAGGACTCGCCACAAGGAATTGTTGACTCGGTTGATGGCGGCAAATGCACAGCCCCTAAACCCTCCTATTAGGATGATATCACCAATAAAATGCTGCTTTGTGAAACAAAACCCTCGTCTTCTAGCTTTGTGGGAAGGCAATATAAGTTGGATCAACTCGAATAGTTCGCTTCACCAAGAATAGGAATTTGCACAAAGTGTGCTTGTCATGCAGAGAGGAGGAACGAGGAATCCTGTGTCACACTAGTGAGAGCGTGTGTCACACTGGTTTATTCAGAACCTTTGTAAAGTTAACACAAACTACCAAGAAGAGGCTTCACTAAGACTGTTGCTCCGAATTAATGGAGAGAAATTTCTCCATGCAAAGAAGCTGTTAGACACATTGGCCTAACAGGGTTTGCGATACTAGTTAACTTTGGGACCACTTGGAATTAACGTGCTAATGTAGGTCGTCCGATCGAGTGGAGATCTCTAGTGTTCTAGCTAATGAACAATGCCTGCAGAATCAGTTGTACCTGCCAAGGTAACTGTAATAATCTAGGGGAGTACCTTCATAACTGATTTCTGATTTCATTATCCTACCCCTCTGCTCCAGTATGCCATTCTCAGAATGTAATAGTTGGCAAATTGGGACCTGTAGTCATTGATTTCACAAAGCATGATACATAAATTTTAGGAGAGCAACTAACATGTTGTCCCCAACAATTAACCCCCTCCAATTGTGGGCCGCAACAGTGCAAACCCGAGAATCAAGAGCAAACATTAGCATTACAAACTTTGAGCATTGTAAGGGCGGGAGTGAGCACGAGGGCAAAGTACATAATAGGATGGGCAAATTGGGCTACAGGTTAGGCTATAGGGTTAGCATAGATCTAGTATATAGTCCCTTAAGTAGGAATGCTAAGGCAGTTGTGCTGTTTAAAGAATTAGGATCACACTATGTCAGACCAACCTCTTCTCGAATTGGGGTTTGCCTTATTATTATTATCAAAATTTTAGGGGGGAAAAAGATTTGAGAAAGATGATGAGTCATCTCTCTATGCTCTTTTTATAACTAAATACAATTATAACTCATAATACGAGTAGGTGTCTTAATCACATATAGCAATATAACTCCTAATTAGGTAATCACAATATGACTCCGAATTAGGTAACTAAAATATGACTCCTAATTAGATAACTAACTAAACAAAAATTTTAACACTTCCCCTCAAATTGGAGCATTGATATCAATCATGCCCAGCTTGTTACAAAGATTAGTAAAGCATCTCCTAAACCAAGTTTTTCTAAACAAAAATAAAATAAAATTCCTAACGTTGATGTCAATCTACTGAACTAATGATGTTGATACCGAGATGCAAACCGAAGCGAGCTGAACTTAAGCCGAATCAAATACTTGGACAAAGACTGCATGAAATGTCGCATTCATCTCTTTGAATAGAATTAGAATTTTAGAGATTCTCAAACTCAGTGGGAGTGAAAATTTTAGGAGATCCTCAAACTCAATTGAAATTGAGATTTTAGGAGATGTTTAAACTTAGTAGGAAAGATTTTAGATCCTCAAGCTCAAACAATGAAAAAAAAAACTTCTGGTAGCAGTAACACTAATGAAAAAACTTAAAGCAACAATAGTAGATGAAGGATAAGATGCCTTACAACAGAAAGGTAGTCAGATAGAAAAAAATAGTCAAGCAGTAATAGTTACAAAAAAATCAACAATTCACATTGTAGAAGTCAGCTAGAACAGTAATAAAAGATCATATTAGTACATCGGATGGACAACAGAACATAGTAATCACAGTGGCATGTTAGAGTGTGCAAGCAAGAACGGGAACCAGCAACAAGAATGGGAAACAGCAGCAGAGGAAGATGAAATTGTAGTTGGCAGTAGTCAGTAACAATAGATGAGTACATTGTAATCGGTAGCAACAAAGAAGACAAAGGCAAAAAGTGGCTCGGTGCTAGACACGTCCTACATGCACGCATCCCAACACGTGTATGAAGGTGTGGGAACGACAATCAATAAAGAACAATTTTGAGAGGCTTTGTTACCAAATCAGAATTTAGGAGGAAAAGTGATGGGGATTGCTTTAGTTTCTTTAGTTGTAGTTGTTTTATTTGTTTACTTAGTGTTTTAGACTCACATGGGTTAAGTTGGGAAAAGTCTTAGTGTGTAGGCCTATATAAGGCTAAGAGTATTTGAATAGGCAAACTATGATGATCTGAATTAATGAAGCACACATTAGCATTTTGATGTGCTTTTCAAATTAATGATGGGGATTGCTTTAGTATTTTTAGTTGTAGTTATTTTATTTGTTTATTTAGTGCTTTAGGCCCGCATGAGTTATGTTGGGAAAAGTCTTAGTGTGTGGACTTATATAAGACTAAGAGTTGTATTTGATTTGAATTAATAAAACTCAGATTAGTATGTTGATGTGCTTTTCAAATTGAATCTCTTGTATGGTGATGTGCAAAGCGGGAGTGATGTGAAACGTGTACGTGTGTGGACGCAATAGATAAAATAATTCAATTAAACGTTTTACCAACAAGAACGATTGTTGCTAGGAAAGCTTAAAACGGTTAATATTAGCTATGTTTCTTTAACATGCATGTATTAGATTAATTCAAATATTAAAGTACTAATTAAATATTATTATGATGCAAGTAACAGATTCTACTATCAATAAAGAAGTCAAGCAACTCAAAGGAGAAACAGATCGCATACTCGCAATTTAAAGTGAACAATAAATTAAAATTGATGAAAAGTTAAAAATGTATATCCGACTTGTAAATAAACAGCTTATGAATTGAAATTGTATCTCTTGAATCACCTTTAAAATAAATTTGGTTTCCTCCGCTTTCTTACTTTGAGATTCTCAGTATTTTAGCTCTTTCTGTCACGAATCCAACGCTTCAAACGGTGCATGATTTGGACTTCGGATGAGTGAGATCTGTCCCGATAAGAAAGCTTGCTGGTGCAAAATTTTACGTGTGAATCTGTTTTTTTCTGATTTTGATGACGTAGAGAAGGCCCGGATGGCCTCAGCTTCAGTGGTAAGGAAGAAGGTAACAATAGGCGTCGAGATTAGCAGTAAACGTGACGAGAGAAAAAGAGAATCGGCAACACTTTTAGAGAGAAAAGAAATTTATTGTGGAGAGATTGAGAGAGGAGAAATAGAATTATGATAAACCAGTTATGATATCCCACCACTAATTGGGGTTTAATAGGGCAGCTCACCACTATTAAAAAGAGAATTCAAGATCCATAACTAACTCATAAAGAGTGGCAAATTTTCATTAATTTCATTGTTCATTGAAAAGGTGAATACATAGGGCCTTTATATAGGCTACAAAATAAGGAAGGTTGATGATGCAGAATTTTGCTCGCGCGAATCTGTTTTCTTAAATTTGGTGGCATGAAGAATGCATGGATGGCCTCGGCTTCAGTGGTGAGAAAGAAGGTAACAATGAGCGTCGAGATCAGCAGTAGACGTGACGAGAGAGAGATTCCGCAACACTTTTAGAGAGGAAAGAAATTTGATGTGGAGAGATTGAGAGAGGAGAAATAGAAATATAATAAACCAATTAGGGCATCCCGCCACTAATCGGGGTTTAATAGGGGATCCCACACTATTAGAAAGAGAATTCAAGATCCATAACCAACTCATAAAGAGAATAACAAATTTTTATTAATTTCATTGTTCATTGAAAAAGTGAATACATGGAGCCTTTATATAAGCTACAAAATTGTATCTCCTACTCTTATTTGAATTATATAATCATACTCCTAAAAGAAATCAAAAGTCTAAAAGAGAGAAAATACAGAAAAAGAAATGTTGTAATCCTACTACAAGTTATATTACTAAAAATAAAAAATACAAGAAATAAAAACTAAAAATTCTAATACTAGTAGAATTACTGAATCTATGTTGAGTTGGCGTGTCTTCTCCAACGATGAAAAATTTGTCATCTCTTCATTCCGTTGTCCGCGTTAGAGAGAGATCTCCCCTAGGTGCTGAGGCCCAAATTAATATTTATCCCCTTATCTTTCCTTAATTTCTACAAATCTTAATTTTTTCCCATCTTCCCCTCTCAAAAAGATTTAAGAGAGAAGGTGAGTCCTCACTCTATACACTTATTTATAGAAAAATACATTTATAACTTATAAGACAAGTAGGACTCCTAATAACATATATCAATATAATTCCTAATTAGGTAACCACAATATGACTCCTAATTAAGTAACTATAATATGAATCCTAATTAGGAAACTAACTAATCAAAGAGTTTAACAATTATAAATTGTACAACAGACTAGCTCAAGAAAGAATCTCTTCTTTTGCTTCGCAGTTCAAATTTTTATTATTCATTTGTCTTGGTCCTAGTAATTCATTTGGATACAGATGTTGCTTAGAAAAGACGTGACCCATAAAAGACCCATAAATTTTTTATTATTCATTTGTCTTGGTCCTAGTAATTTTTATTAAAGGGCTTAGTATGTAGGTTGGTGAATGTGTATAAAAGACGTCACCCATATGCATAAAAGCATATATTTCAAACAATTTTGTTTGACATTTTCACTTAAGCAAAGCCAGTGGTCCCCAAATAACCACTCACCGTCAACTTCCTCATATAGAATACACAACAATAAATCTTTGACCGGTTCACCCTTAGGCCAATCTCCTCCTGAAACCCTCAGCACTAAATGGATAGGAAAAGGCTCTGTTCGAGATCATTGATAGTTCATTTGGCCTCATTCCATAATCTAAATGGTGGGGTCTGGCTTGGATACAATTTTAACCCTTAAGCTCATTTAAATAAATGAACAAACACGAAGCATTTAAAACACGGCTTTACAATTATATAATATGTTTTCAACAGTCTGTTTTCATATTAATTAGATATAACAATAATCATAAAAGAAAGGTATTCATAGTATCCATATAAGATACACAACAATGTGTTTTAAGATATGCAATACTATGCAGACCTAGACTACACTATTCTTAATCACAATAAAAGAAAAAAGGAAAACATTCAGCAGCAATGGCATATAAAGGAAAGCACCACGATTTCAGATTCATATATATGTGTAAATGACATGTTTAGCAGGTAGGAATAACACGAAACAACAGATGGATAGTTATCAAAATCTGGGCAATCACCTTATTCAAAAACTTTGACCTCTCTGAAATGTACGCTGTGCTATAGCCATTCAATTCTTCCAGCAGCTTCTGCGTAGAAAACTGATTGGATCGAGAGCCCCATTCCAAAAGCTTTGTGTGGAGAAAATTAATAAACCTGCAATAATCATCACGAGAAATGCGCAATGCTGTTCATCACTTATGCTGAATTTTGTGAATTAATAATAAATATTACTTCATTTATCACATCACCTCATAGTCCTATAGTGCATATTACGACATCCACTCTGAACTTCAAAAGATATTGCACTTGTTAAATGACACTCATGCAAACCCTAAACAGAGAGTAGTTAAATCGATCAGAATGCACATATATACGCATAAAATAGTTGAAAAAACAAGAGCAATATAGATCATAATAGAGAGCTAACCAAAAGTTGGGGAAAGGGTAGAAACCAAATTAAGAACACTTATTTCCGGGTCTTAAATTGGTAATGCATTAATGGGGAGCTATATGGAACAAATGTTCAAATGAGAACAACTTTACACTAATTGTTTGATCTTTTGTATTTTTAATTGTGATAGTGACAGGGGGAAAGACCGTCCCAACAAAACTTGAAACTAAAGTCACAGAGATGGCATAAAATATACACAAAAATTTAACAAACAGGAAACACAGTTGACCTTTTTTTTCCAAATATACACAAAAATTAACAAACAGGAAGCACACTTAACCCTTTTTTTCTGGAGGCAAGCTGGGCTTAACCGTAATCTAGTCAATTTATAGTTGCATTGTTTTATGTTTCATTCCATTAACTCACATTTTGGGATCTTGATGTGATAAATCAATGGATCTTTAGATATGTCCATATTCCCAAACAAAAACTCCACAGGATATAGTCCAAAAAATCGATACTCAAATATTAGTCTCCTGCAAAGCTGGACCCAGAGGTCCCTCTGTAACCTTTTCCTTCCAAAGCTAAGATCCAACTAGTGTTAGCTGTGAATTGATCCTTTTCTTTTTGCATTAATTATTGCACTCCAACCATCTCTTTAAGCTCTAACTCACCTTTGTCAAATGTTTGAAAGAGATGATATAATGCAGAAGAAAGGAGGGACGGATATAAATGGTAGAGAGTGAAAGGAGATTGTAGTGAAAAAGGAATGCTTCTGATGTGGGAACTCAGGCTGTGTATGTACCTGCATGACTGATAATCTACATTGTTTTCAATTTTTCAAATTGTATCCTTTGCTCCTTTCATTGTCTTTCCTGATTTTAGTTTAAAATGCACTCAAGCTCCAATATGAATCTCACTTCTTCTCCCACATTGTCTGATATGATTATGTTCCTCATGTTCTTGTATCTTTTATCCATGAGTCATTTGGCAAAAGCTCTTAATTGTTCTACAACATTCTCTTCATCTTCATTTATTTTTCAAGATCTTGGGTGTCATTAAGCCTTGAGTAAATCTCAATTGTTGAGTTATTACATTTAATGGGTTAAATGGTTAATTAACTTTTCTTTAAGACCAAGCATTACTGCAGCAGATCAGGTAGACTTGCACAAAATGAAAAGGCAAATGGAGGCATTGAAGAGTTAAGGTGTAGTTAAAAAATTGTACAAGCAATGCCAGAAACAAAAGTTCTTCATATTTCTTTCTATATAATGATCACAAAAGATACGTAGGTAACTTCTTTCCCACAGTTCATAAGTAATGCAAGAATGTTCCAATAAATGAACAAATGAAAAGCATGTATTTTAGGAGGCAATGGAATTTTTACCTTGCGACACGCATGTACAATACTAGCTGTTCCATTTGAGGGTATGGTGATCAACTTCATCATGACAAGATGCTATGCTGATGTAAAGGACAGGGTAGAGCTGCAACTTTTTTGTCCTTAATATCCCTTAAGAAAATCTACACAAATATGTAGTTGCACAAGATCAGGATTGCAAGTGTAATAATAAAGAAATGTCAAGGATCATGAAATAATACAACATTATCCAGTTTAATGTCACAATAGTGGCACTAGATAATTAGAGAATTACATCAAAGGTTTCTACAAAGTAATAAAACCTAAAAACTAAAAGCCACAAAGCAGAAGTCCATAGAAAGAAAGAAATGTTAAGTTTGACAGCGGAAAAAGTTATTCCCCGTCCGCTGTTCACGGTAAATAATAACTTCATATGTCCATTAATTGGACCATCACAATTTCTTGAAGATGAAGATTAGAAACTTGCATTAAAAGTTGTTACAGACTAGGAGTAAAAGAGGGAGAATTTATCACGAATTAGGGGTACTTATTTAGGTGGTGAGAATTGGACAGACCATCAATTTGGTCCAACAGAAAATTCTTTACATTGGAAATCAAAAAAAGTTCATGACATGTGGACATAGGTAAAAGATGAGCCGTGTCCACCCACAGCAATCCAGCATCTAACTCTGAAAGCAGTGAATAGAGAAACAATATCAGGCATCCTCCATCTTGATGTCAGTGTTAGCATCACTAGTATCAGCAAAACATCAGATAGTTTCATCCTCTGGTACCATACTACACCATCCAACAGAGCTCAAAAATTCAGGAAAAAAGTAATGTCAGTAAGAACAAACAAAAAAATTGAAACAGGGAAATTCAGGCTGCAGAAAAAGGTCTGCAGGCTTCATATTTAGAGAGCCCATGTGTTGTCCAATAACATGTTAAGGGCTGTTTCTTCTCGGATGCTGTATGCAAACAGATGAATACTCGATTTTTGGGTTCTGCAACACTTGTGTCATACAACAACAAAACAACAGTAAGCCATTTGTCCCAAGTATTCGGGGTAGGCTACATGAACCAAAAAAGAATTACGCCGGATCGGGCACATGGATCAGCTTTCTCCACTCATTCCTATCGAGCAATATGCCTTCTCTAAGACTTTCAGCCTCTATATCTTGTCGTATTACCTCCATCCATGTTTTCTTCGGTCTCTCATGTGCTCTTTTAACTTGCCCTAAATTGATACGCTCTACTCGATGGATTGGTGCATATGCAACACTTTGTGTCATGCAGATATATGATGTATATGCACAGAGAATGTGTGTGTGCAAGTCTGACAGGGTTATATGCAAAAATGCGCAAATTTTTTCATAATAATCATAATACAAATCTTATGAGTCTCAAACTTTTTCTTTTCCCTGAGAATGCATATGCAAGAAAGTAAACTAACAAAATATGCGTGAGATTGGGAGGGGGGAATAAGTGTTCCTTATGAGAATGGTATATTTTTAATTTGAAAACAAACATTTTTGCACAATTTTGATGTGGACATTGAAATCAAAATCCCATTTGCACACCCCAGAGTTTTTAATGATGACATTATAACAGTAGAAATAAATTGCTTTGTTATACAACTGAGTATCATATTAAGTGCGCTACACATACAATTCACCCAAACAATTAGACTCTCTTCAATAATAAGCTCCTGATACTACACATTCTATTTATTACAAAAACCTCCAATAAATCATTAACGAGAAACCAAGAGGTACGGAAATTTTCATGTGAATTCACTCTCCATCAAATACAAATACAAATTATCAGAAAGGCAAAGAGTAGTTAACACAACCACTAGCAAATGATTAAACTTAGATTTTCTCTATAATATAGCTCCCAATTCATTCAAACTTCAATTGGCGGCAACATCATGCACAAATTCAAAAAAAAAATACAGGAAATAATAGAAGCGACAATGATCGCATTTCGTCGAATTAGTGAGAGAAATTACTGTGGAATTTGCTAATAGTGTCAAATATATCATACTCGATATATGTTACCAAACAATCATTCATCCATTGATCTCTCATGTGGTTGCGCAACTTACTTTTCACGATGTTCATGGCAGAAAATGCTCTCTCAACAGTTGCAGAACAATCATTTATCAATTGATCTCTCATGTGGTTGCGCAGCTTACTTTTCACAATATTCATGGCAGAAAATGCTCTCTCAACAGTTGCAGTTACCACAGATAAAATCAATGTGAACTTCAAAAGTTTGTAGACAAAAGCATATACCATGTCATATAAGAAATTTGTCCATGGCTCTTTAAAATTTTAATTAACCTATAAAATTGAACATAGAAACAAGCAATTCAAATAAATATTAAAAGCTAGTCCCTAACTGAAAAAAAATAATTGATATCCGCAATTTAGCATACAAAAAATCAAGTCTGACACTTTTATCATACAACTTTATTTGACATTTGTGTTTGTGCCCAAGTGTTGTTTGTGTAAAGTCTGTGTAATTGTGCATAAAGTTTTCAACAAGCTGTTTGATTCTTGTAATGGGAGAAGAAGAAAAATCCAACTGTGCATTTGCAAGAAATTGATAATTGTGATTTCAAATAGCAATGTTTGAGAAATTTATTATTTGGGTTTTTTGTAGATTGCTTCATCTTCTTCCTCTGACCTAATTTATGAATTCCTAATTAATTATAGATGTGTGTTTACTCAAGATATTTTACTGGATTTGCAACCACCAGTGAAAATATGCAAATAAATTCAAATACCGTCATGGATTACTAGGGATGTTGGGTTTACTACATGACTGAAACAATGAAGGTTGAGTTTCAAACTGCACAATGCGAAATGGCACAAATCGATCTCACAACTCTATGGTTCTCAATTTAGGTGAAAAAATTAGTATTGCAGACTTTGTAAAAGGAGAGTGAGATGAGATTGACCTGAACTTCAGATGAGGGGGCTGCTCCGCTCGAGAAGTCTCTCGCTAACGCTGTCGCGCGTCGCTGCTCGGGGGTGGACTGAACCGTCTCGGAGAGGGCTTTGGATATTTGGGATTCAGGGATTTTAGAGAGAGAGGGAAGATGAGAATTCGGGATTTGAGAATTAATTTGAAAGTGAGAGCAACAGAGTGAGAATCGGTTTGGGGATATAGGGCTTTGAGAGAGAGAGAGAGAGGTGGGGCCGAACCGCGAGGCCGAGAGCTTGGGCTGTTTGGTTGCAAGGAAGTGGATGGATGTAAGGAAATAAGGAAGTATAATTGTTCACTCTCTTGTCTATCCAAATATCGAAAAAGGAAATAAGAAAATCCCTTTTTCTTTTCTCTTTTCTCTTTTACACAATCATTTTCTGATTTTTAAAGTGCTACAGTTAATTTTGTGATTATGTAAATCTCATTTATATAAGTTGTAGCACAAACCAGTTAATTTTTTGATCATGTAAATCTCACTTGCATTCTAATTACAGTCCAAATTTTATTTTTCTTAATTAATTTTATTTTAATATTATTTTACGGTCAACTTTGTGGTCAACTTTTCCACTTCTACTTTCACATTACCATCCAAACATCAGAAAAGATAAAACATTTTTTAAATCACACTTCCCAACAACATCCAAATACCGAAAAACTTACTAACCAATTTCGAAGTTCCAAAAGGAATTATTACCACTTCCTCAATTCCTCACTTCCTCACTTCCACTCTTAACCAAACGGGCATCGTTTTTTTTTTTTTTTCCCCTCAGTGCGTGGGGTTTCTCGTTTGCCTGAGAGAGAGAGAGAGAATTAATTTTGTGAGATGGGTTTTAATGTGTGTGTGACCCAGTGAGAGCGGGCCCAAGAGAGCGAGAGTGAATTATTTCTTGCGGGTCCCCTTGAAGTCACAAATTTGGGTGACATTATACTCAGTTGCATAAAAAAGCAGTTTATTTCCATTGTCAAAAAACTCTGGGGCGTGCAAATGTCCCCATCCAAATCCTGCATAAACGTTTGTTATTAAATAAAAATTAAATAAAAATAAAAATATGTTAAAGAGGTCAGTTAATCAGAGAAATTAGCTATATGTTAACAACTTGTAGGAGTGAGAACGGTTCATAATAGTTAATCAGTTTAGCCATAATTTAATTGTAATAGTTAAAAAAAATATTCACTGTTTGAATAAGTTAAAGTCAAGTTTTATTAAAATATCCAGCAATTTATTAAATAACTCCTTATTATATTAGATTTAGCAGATAACCTCATTTAGCAACATTAGTCGAGTAGATAACTCCTTGTACGGTCGGGGACATCTCTCACTCTCTCATCAATTCTCCAGTTTCTTGATTAATAAAAACAATGTGTTTATATAAGAAATCTCATTAAATAAAAAAGTTATTTGTGAAATCTAATTAAATAAGAAAACTATCTAGAAACTTATATTACGAGGGCACAAAGAGTTCTTTCTCACATGCTGTGAATTGCTCTCTGGCTTGTGTCATTTGTATCTATCTCTCTCTCTCTCTCTCTCTCTCTCTCTGATTAATATCTGAAGCTTGCATGGAATCAATGGAGAGATTAATTAAGAAAAAGAGCTCTTGATAGAAGATTAGGTTCTTGGGAGAACACAGAGATTGCTAAGCCCAATGGCTCAAGAAAGAGACGAGAAACATAAGGGTGTAAACGGCTCGGGTTCAGGTTGGATCCATGGCATGTCTGAACCCGAACCCGATAAGTAATTCAGGTTCGGACTCGGATTCGAGTCGAAATCTCTTCTTTCTTATCGGGTTCGGGTCGAATTCGAATTTTAAATAAGTGTATTAAAGTTTCAATGAGAGTTATTTTTTAAAATGTATTTCAATTTTATTAGATACAAATGAAAATGTATATACTTTGATTTTATAATAATATGATCAAGTTCTCATTTTGTTATTTTACTAATTTAAATATAGTGAAATGCATCATGATTTGTATCATTTATAACATTTACTCTCTTTTCGAATTTATTATTGGGTTTCGAGTTTGAAATAGTAATATCCAAATCCGACCCGATAAGAATTTCGGATCTAATTTTTAGATTCAAACCCAATCCGTTAGTAAAAAAATCGGATCAGGTTATCGGATTTTCGGGTACCATTTACAGTCCCAGAGAGAGAGAGAGAGAGGACGAAGGCCATGTTAAAAGTTTGCACACTTAACTGAGCTTTCCATGGTTTTCTTGCTGATTGTTGAAAATGTTAGCGAGCCTCACGACCAGCGCGTTAAACTTTGATTGTGTCTTTGGGTTTGCTGTGATGACGTTGATGTGCTGCATGCATGGACTTCTTGGTGCCCATGTTTCTTGTCTCTCACTCGAGTCTGCGAGTACTCACAGTTTTGGTCATTGGATTATATGTCGAGCTTTTGTCCTGGTCTCTCCAAGAGTGCAAGTTTCATGAGGTTAGGATGGAAAATGGCGAGAATGTCGAGTTTGGTCATATAAACAGTGAAGATGAGAAGAGAACGGTGCACTACGGACCTGCTTGGTTAAGGGTGAAAGTGAGAAAGTGAAGAAGTGGCAATAGTTTTCATTAAAGGTTGAGAATTGGTTAATAAGTTTTTCGGTATTTGTATGTTATTGAGAAGTGTGGCTTGAAAAATGTTATGTCTTTTCCGGTGTTTGGACGGTAATGTGAAAGTAGAAGTGAAAAAATTAACCATAAAGTTGAACGTAAAATAATATTAAAATAAAAAATAATTAAGAATAATAAAAAATGGACTGTAATTAAAATACAAATGAGATTTATATGATTAAAAAATTAACTGTTTTGTGTTACAACTTATTATGATCATAAAATTAACTATAGCACTTTGAAAGTGAAGAAATAGTTGTGTAAAAGAAAAAAGAGAAAAGGAAAAGAGATTTTCTTATTTTCCTTTTTTGCTATTCGGATAAATAGGTAAGTGAGCAATTATACTTCCCTATTTCCTTACTTCCGCTCACTTCCTTGCAACGATGAAAACTAATCGTGTAATTGTGCTTGGAACGTTAGGGATTCGTCATACAACGTCAAAAAATGTTAGAGCATAATGTAGCAATTATTTGGATGGGATTCGGCCCTTAACTGCAGATTGGGTCCAAAGCAGACTATGTAATCTACTTTCGGCTTGATTGTACTGAGCTTATCGGGCTAAGGCCCATATAATATTGCACAAATTCATGCCCAACTTTTTATTTTGCAGGGAATTCTTAGTGAGACCAAGCCTCAGGCCCATATTGAGTACAATGTAGGGTTAACCCATGTGCTGGCTTCTATCAAGAAATACAGTAATTCATGTGAGATGATGGTTGCTTTTGAGAAAAGAAAATGCAGTGATGCATGGGATCCAACCAAACAACTTTTGACAAAACATTCAATGCATAAGAGATGACTCAGATGATGCAAATCCAGAATTTAAGAATGTATTTGGTTTGGAGTTATTCAGAGCAGATAAACCCTCGAGAATTAGAGAGGCCCTAATGATAGTTATCAGTTTAATGAAGATTTGACCAAACAGATATCACTTTTCCTTAAACTTGCCAATGAGGTGGATTTGTAAACTCTGCAGTAATCCTAACAGTCAAATGTGTACGACGAGTTTTTGCATTGGGCTTTATTTACTGAAGGCCCATAAAGCTAAGCCCACTAGTGGCACTTTCGCAATTCCAAATGCTACTTAAGACTTTTTTTCTATGGACAAATTAATATGTCATGTCAATAGTAAATTCATGTTACTAAATTTATTGAAAAAAATATTGTTATACAGTAATAACATCATCATGTTCATATTATCATCGTTACTGTCAGTGTATTATCCTAATAATCAAGATAACATGAACATTAGACAAGTTACACCGAGATTGGGAAAATTGATGAGGGGAGACAACGTCTATATTTTGGGTAGACCTATGTTGCGCAGCCGAAAGAGGATTCCACTGTAGGCTTCCTGGGGAATGACTGACATCCCATTTGTTACTGTTCTACTGTTCTACAATTATATTATTCATTGTTACTGACTACCTAGCGGTAGGGTCTGGTTCAACGCCAAACATCTAGGTCGTGGTTCCGGGTATCTATGGGGCCTACTTAAAACACAGATAATGTCTCTATCTGTCAATTTAAATAACATAAAATCTCAATTGACACTGTAGTAGGCGTAATATGAGATGTGTTTATTGCAGGTGGCATTGACGTTCGCTAATATAGTTAATAAAAATAAATATTTCATAAAGTACTGTAAATTAATGTGTGTTCACTTGTGATATATATTTTATAATAGACACCTGGTATATACATACTATGATAGACAGTTGATTGTAAATATGATTATTTAATGGTCCATTTTCATTACTGCTCATCTATTTATTGCAATGCTCATGTATGTATTGCATTGTTATTGTATTCACAGTATACTGACTACCATTATATTATATTATTGTATATTATCTCTCATTTTGCACACTCGCTAAGAGGTTTCTGACTTGCCTGAATTTGCATATCCAGATTTAGGTATATTCTATTTTGCTGATTAGTTGTTTGGGGAGGATTACACGCATAACAAGAAGCTCAGAGTTCTTTTTACTTAATCACCTAGTCTTGGTATTTTTTTCGTACTTTCTCTTATTCATATTGATTTTCTTTAACTCTCTAAATTGTCTGGACTCATCTTTATTCTATTCGATAATTCATAAAATTAAATATCTTTATGTTAAAAATTTATATGTCATATTGCAGTGACTATTGCTTTCATAGTTGATTTATATAACTTGTTAAGGTTACATTAGGATTAGTGTGTATACATGGGGCATTCTCCTCGCGTATATATGTCAGCGGCTCTCCTCGTGTCTCTTTTCTAATGTATTTTAAAAAGCGGGGTGTGACAGATCTGATTACATTATGAATGGCAGTGGAAAGGCTCGCGGTGTCCAGTTAGGAGGTACCTATATAGTTAGAACCCACACAATCAATCTCCCAGAGACAAAAAAACAATGTCTCACAAGGTCGAAACGTTATGGTTGGTGGCATGGTTTATGTTGTACAGTTGGAGGTAAATCGTAAATCTACAAACTACATTGTAAATCTCCAACAAACAACTAGCGGCTAACACTTTTAAAGACAGAGAAGCAAATTTGAATCAAGATGCAATCACAACCAACTCTAGAAAGCAGAAGGGAAAATCCAAACCCCTAACATCCCACAACAATACTAACACAATATTGAGAACATAATACCTCAGTTCAAAGAAAATAAATAAAGGGGCTATGCAAAACAATCCAACCCACCCCCCCTACCCAACCCCAACCCACCCAAAAAAAAAAAACTATCTCAATTGTAACAGAAAGCATTGCATAATAATAATAATAATAAAGAAATTATGCGAGAGTAAATGAGGCCAAGCTGCAAGCGGAAGTTCAATCTTGTAAATATGCCATCTTGATTCGATACGAGTGTAATGTTTCATACAAGTTACTATAATCTCAATTACAGTATGAATTTTCACCAAACTATTCGCCATAGAAACTACTCAATTTCAAAGCATTGTCTTTGACCTGAAAGATGAAGGTGTTGTTCGAGGAGAGAGAGCTTCATTTGTTCACTCTGCAACGACAGAACCACCTATGACATTATGTAGGCATTTTTCTCCCGGTTCACTTGAACGCCCAGCAAACCAACATGAAAGCGTTTTCACACCATAGCCATCTCCCTTCATTCCATTCCATAGTTTTCATCCCTATTGAAAAACACATTTCCAAACTATATCATTGAGAAGGTTTCATACCTACTAAGATTGATTGAGTTTCTACTATCAATTTAGTGCCAGAACTTACATGTATTCGAAGAGTTTGGCCATAGTCTTGAAGACTGGATTCACCATTCCGTTCGTTGTTTAGAATCTCTTCTCAAGAAAAACACTTCTGTTTGCGTATTCTGGAGCCATGTGTCCACTATTACATGTAACAAGTACGGTGTTAGAATTAATGATGATTAGTATGCAGCAAGCCATATTTACCGCATCCATGAATTACTGAAAAAAGAAAATCTCAAAATGTACATACATTTTGTGTTTGTAGCATAGATTGATATCATATGACTTTTATTATATCATAAATCATAATAGCTCTCTAGAAAATGTCTGACATTGTCAAAAAAAAAAAAATTATTGGTCATCTTATTAATAACAATTAGTTCTCTTGTGATAAACTTAACAATATTTTTATCTTCCAATGGCTAAATTATTCATTGATTCATTTGTGTCCTTAAGTTGCATGAATAACTACCAAAATAGCAATTACAATCAAATTTTTGTACAATTAATAGCTTTAGTTGTTCTTATTGCCGAAAGACTTTATTTCTATCATCTACCTCATATTTGGCTTTGCATGCGTCAAATCATAAATATTTCCCAAGTTATTAAGTAGAATGACAATAATATCTTTGGAAATTAAGGCTACTTGTCTATGGATCAGACCGTCTGAGTCTGAGCCATGGTTTCTTTTTCACATAATTAAATGTAAAGCTAGTGAAGGTCAATTAAATACAAGTGATTTACCTTTGTCATTTGCTGGTGAAGGTGCTGATGATGACATTAATTAGCAGTCAACGACATTGATGAGAAGCTCATAGAAGAGAATTACAAGCATCAACCTTTCTTTCACCCACCTTCTTCTTCTTCTTAATGAATGAATTTTGTATTTAGCTACCTTTATCCTCGAGAAAATCAAGAAGAAAGTGCCTCGTTTCTCTATCATGCCTATCTATTCCGAAAGAAGAAAATGGGGTTTCATCTAGCTGTGGACAACAAAAGATATTAACATCTGTGAGGTGATGAAAGGCAATTGCACGAGAACTGAAGGAACATAGCCTTGGTAGGTCACACAATTGAATACTTCTGAGATGGGAGAAGACGACCACTTCCTTCTCCACTTTTATTACCTTTGCCGCCTCCCCCTCACCATCTTGTTTGTCAGCATCTTCATCACCAATTTCTTCTTTGAGATTTTCAAGTCCACTCAGGTGTAACTCTTCGAGGTAAGGGAGGTGCAGAAGCCATGTGAGATTTTTTAACCATCTATTATTATCTATATCCAGCCCACGAACATTTCGGATCAACATACTTTGCTCCGGACCTCCCCAAGTGAACTTCTTCAACTCACGGAGATGGAAGAGACCAAAATACCTTAAATTCTCAAATTCCTCATTATTCTGACTGATTGCTGATATCTCCTCTACCTCCAAACAATGTACAAAGTGCAATGATTTAAGGTTTCGCTTCGTACCACTATGACAAAGTGATTGTGATAATTTGACACTGGTCACCCCTTTCAGATCACATATTGTGATATTTCCAGAGGATATAGACTTGTTCTGCGAGATTCGTTCCACGGCTGACAATGACTTTACGGCGATATCCAATTTCTTTATACTCGATTGCTCCAACGCAATACTTGCTTCACCTTCGTCATCAAACAACACTGTACCTCTCAAATCCAACTGCTCCAGTTTCTCCAGCCTTGATATCAACACGCAAGGAAACTGGAACCATCTATTACACATTAGTATCAAGTGTTTCAGTTCGACCAGATAGGCTACTTCCTTGGGCAGCGAATGTAATTCACCATTCCAGCTCAGGTTCAAGTATCGTAGTTGAACAAGATTGCCGATAGCTGGTGGAAGCTCTTTGATACCAGTGTTTGATAGGTCGAGATATGTGAGGACAGGCATGTCTCGAAAGAAACCATCAGGAATCATTTTTATCTTATCACATCTTCCAAGTACGAGTGCTGAGAGGCTGGGGCAGCTAACGTGCTCTGGCAGTGCTATTTCTTCTGAGTATAACATTGATATTGTCTCTGCCTCTCTCCATCTCTTCAAGTCCTGAGATGTAGAACCCATCAGCTTGGCTTGACCTGGAACTATCCATTTATTCTTGTTTTTACCATAGTCTGATGCAATCCACAGAGCCATCCCGCGAATGATATCATGCAACTTGACACCCTGCGGAACGATAAACAACGAATCACGTCTGACCTCCTCTAGCAGCCCTGCTCGTTTGAGCCACTGGATGATTGTATGCCCTCTGCTGTAAGCATCATTAATATCATCATCATACTCCTCTATCAAATCCATGCCAATCCAACAACGGATGAGATCATCTTCACAAATGGGTGCATCTTCCGGCCACAGAGCACAACGAAGAAAGCACTTCCTCATACTCTCACTCGGCAACCGATCATAGCTAATCTTTAGTAGAGGAAATGGATCAGTCTGTTTGCCCCACATCTCCTGCATCCTGATCTTTTCTATAGAATTGATGGCATCCTCCCACTCACGTAGTGTTTTGTTGGAAGACATGGCTTGGCCAATGACGATAAGAGCTAGTGGCAAGCCACCGCACTTCTCCGCCACTCTCTTGGCAAGAGAAAGGACCCTCTCGTCCGAGCTGATGATGGCTCGTGCCTCGTGGCCGACATTATCCAGGAACAACTGCCAAGCTTCCTCTTGTTGCATACATTCCACTTTGACCTTTCGGCAACACAACTTCAAGCCGGCCATCATCCGATCGCACACACCTTCGGATCGGGTTGTAAACACCACCTTGCGGACAGGTGCACCGTCATTGCTGCTGCTGCTGCTGCTAGTTGGGAATGTTATACCTAGCTTTTCAAGCTCTACTCTCTCCCAAATGTCATCTAACAATAAAAGGAACTTCTTATGCTTCAAGAAGAAGTAGAGTGACTGACCTCGTTCTTCGATGGTTGCATCATCTCGGAGGTGCAATTCTAGCCTCTTTGCCATGTCATTTTGAAGCTTGTTGAGGTTGAGGTCTTGCGAAGCAACGAGCCATATGACATAATCGAATCCGGCAGCTGCAACGAATGGATGGTTGTTAATTCTTTGAAGGAGGGAGGTCTTGCCGACCCCGCCCATGCCGTAGATACCAATCATCCCCACGCTGTCATCTTGAAGGTACTCCAAGACCGCCTCCAAGTAGGAGCGAACCGCTGGTGATGGTTCAGACATTGTGGGCATCCTTCGTACCATCGGGGCACATCTCATGGTCACAGCATCACCCAATTTCTCTTCTGCAACGATGAGATCTTTCACGGTGAAGACCGCGGCAGCTGCTTGCTTGCTGATGTTGTAATTCGACCAGCAATTGAGGGCGCACCATTCGAAGCACAACCTCCTCTGAGTATATTCGTCTTCAATTCTGGTGACTACAACTTCTGCAGCTTGAACATCTTTCAGCCACTTTTGCACCCGATCTGTGGGAACCTCCTCGTCGGTCGTTGCAGTAGCCGCTGCGATCTTCCGTTCGACTTCTCCTTTGGCCGCCTTGAGCTTATCAATTTCCTTCTTGAGAGCTTTCACATTCGCACCGGCGTGAAACAGGTAGTTGATCTGCCGGTAAACGGGCGCGACGACAGGAGTACACAACAGAGAGACGATTGTATTGATGGCGGAGTCCATGGTGGTTTCTTTTCCCCCTATTCTTCTTTGTTGGAGATTTTATCTTTCGAGGATTCAAGATGCAACAGAGTATGTAGCTCACACTTGGACTTGCTCAGGAATTGACCAAAAGAGATCAAATTGAAAATCTAGCCTAATTAATAAAGAAGAATAAATTTAAAATCTGTCCCCCATGAACACATGCCATGTTTCTCTGTCCAAAATAAATAAATAAATAAATAAATAAAATGAAGGATGAGCTGTGATCCATCAACTTCCAATTCACGAGTAGTTTCGAATCTCAATTATTTGCAAGTGGGAGGGTGCTCCCCAAGTAATAATCTAACCTAATTAATAAAGAATAAATTTAGACAAAAGAGTTCGAATCACTATATTTACAATGACAGAGAGTTCCGTGTATTGCTGCATTGACTAAAGAGTTCGAAATCCCTATTATTTGCAAGTGGGAGGTTGGTCCCCAAGGAATCTAACCTAATTAATAAAGAATAAATTTATTAGAAAGCTTTTTGTTTTTTCCCCTCAATGAAGTTGCTTGGAAGGTGCTGCTGTTGGCGGAAAAATTATGGGAGCATCTTTTTGCAATTATTGTTTCGGTGACTCATATAGTTTGAGTGCTCCTGTTCTTGGCCCCACAATTGGAAATCTTGTGCCTCTTTCTTCTCTTTTTACCTCATTTGTCATGACATGGCTTGCAACTTTTGTGAGTGGGAGAGGGAATCTATCCCTGTCTGTCCCCATTGCTTTCTTATGCCACCCCCATCTTTTGGTACAAGGCCAGGGTCATCTTCTCCTTTTTGGCATCTCATGAGTGCTTGATCTTTAATTAAGCACAAGTTGAAAATAAATTAATTAATTACATCAATCAAGCTTGTTTCATTCATGTTTGGATTCAAGGAGGGAGGAAAATAAAAAGTAGGAGATGAGAGTGAAAAATGTGAAAGTGTGGTAGGGAATTAAAATTTGTGCATTTCTCTTTCTTTCTTAGTGTTTGATTGTAAAGTAAAAGTATAAGTAGAAAAATATATTGTATTATTTGATATTTTATTAGTAATGTGAAAGTAGAAATAGGAATGGAAGAGTTGTTTGATCGCAAAATAATTTTAAAATAAATATTAATTTTGAAAGTTTTTTAGACTGCAATTAGACTGCAAGTGAGATTTATATGACCATAAAATTAACTGCCTTTAGTTACAATTTCAAACAAATGAGATTTACATGACCATAAAATTAACTGTAGCACTCTAAAAGTTGGAAAGTGATTATGTAAAATAAGTGTCTGATGCCAAACAAACATCAAAAGGGGTATGAACTTCCCAACTCGAGGCCCAAATCGAACAGCCAATAAATAGCTCAATTTTCAAAATAGTCCGAATCTGAATTAATTAATTACATAATCGAGCTTATTTCTCTCTTTTTCTAAATCTATATTTATCCTTGCATTTACTATTTTAATATGAACTCGTTAGATCCCAAACCATTGTGTGATGGTCCATTCTTACATCTCTCTCTCTACATAATACAACAAGTAAAAAAAAATTTATAATAAATTTATCAATTATGATAAAACTATCTAATTACTTGTTATTGTTACATAAGTCCAACTCTTTTAATAGTTTTCAATTGCGTTCATGTTGTATTTATTATATCATTAAAATTAAAGTTACTACATTGAATATTAACTACCCAATTAATGAATTATATAATTTTATCAACAAAATATATACTCGATTTTTAACATCTAACTAGTTTTTCATCTATACTCTTCCCACCAAGATATTAATTATTTTTTTTAATAAATATTTACATTGGGCATGTATTTAAAAAAGTGGACTTAAAATAAAACTACCGCTATGTAAAAACTCAAGTTTCAGGCTCATACAAAAGACGTTTGACATACATGAGCATATTATAACAAAATTGTAATACCCTCAATCTTTGACATAACTTTAGAGTTTTATTGTAGTGACATAAACTTTAACAAAACAAATAAACATTAAAAAAATACTTTACATTTAAGGTCATATTCGGTATTAAAACTTTCTTATTGCATGTTATTTATTATGTGATGGCTTAAAATGTTTTCGTAAAAATTTGTAAAGCATTCAAGTTAAAAGCTATTTAAATCAACATTCGACCTGTCATTCTCTAAAGAAAATGATGTTAGAGCCTATTGATTGTCGTAGGTAGTTGTAAGTCATAAGTGATAATTTTTTTACAGTTATAAGTGAGTTATATGCAAGTAAATTTTACGGTGTTTTGTTAATGATGTAATATTATAAGTAAGAAAGTATATTGTGTTTTACGGTATTTGATTGTCATAATGTATAAATCGTTAGTGAAAATATTAATCATAAAATTAACTGTTTGATGACTTAAAAATATTAAAAGTGAATGAAACTAAAGATGAGGAAAGTAGCTTAGGACGCCACATGGACATCTACATTTCCACCGGGTATACCGCCTATAATCACATTCCCCACACCACTTCTCCTCGGCTTATTGACTATTGACGGTGTCCCCTTTCTTTTCGGTACTGTTTCCTCCAAGCTTGCTTTTGTTGTCTTTCTTTCCATTCTCGTTGGGGAAAAAATTTAGAATAATTCGTAAAAACTTAATGAGAAACAATCAGGTCATCTCAAATATTTCGATGGTCTAATGTGAAAATTAGATTTGACATCAGTTCTATTTTCAATATTGAAGACTAAGTGGTTTACGTCTTGATTATCCATAAACAACTCATTGGTTGATGAGCCTTATCCTGAGCTAATTTTTTGAGAGTCTTTCACTTCTTCACTTTTAGAATTCATCTTATACAGTAAAAAAAATTGACAACATTTTAAAAGATGAATATATGATACAGCTTGACTAGTAAATCTGAGATGCAAGAAATAAACTTACAGCAGCAAAAAAACAACTCTGCAGTTGACTCGACGGGGTCGAGTTCTCTCCCATTTGAGGAGAATTGATAATAACATCTAAGCCTTAACTTCTATTTATTTCAGTGTATTTCTTACTGTATTTATTTATTTTGTATTTGCATGTATTTCAGTTGTGTGTGAATGGTGGTAGTGGATAGTTATTTGATTGTGTAGTGGGTAGTTGTGTAGTAGTTGTAACTTGTAGCCTATATGAGGCATGATTGTGTACTTGTTTGGGAGATGGATGGAATGAAATGAAATTGAACTCTGGCTCTCTTCCTATGCATGTGTCCCTCCCTTGTCTCCCTTCTCTTCCTGAATGGAAACAATAAAGAAATCTAAAATTTACCCACTCTTACATGTTTAGTTCTCTCTGTGGTTCTGTTCTGGTTCTAGTTCTGATTTCTATCTCTTCTTCTAGCAGCAACCAGCAGCTTCAGCAGCTCGCATCAGCCCCAGAAGCAGCAAGCAGCAACAACAACAGCAGCTACAACAGAAGCGGCAACAGCAGACAACAGAAACAACAGCAAAGCAGCAGCTCCAGCAGTAACAAAAGCAGTAGAAGTACCAGCAGAGCAGCAACAACAAGCAGCAGCAGTACAGAGCAACAACAGCAGATAAAACAACAACAAAGCGGCGACAGTGAAGCAAAATTAACAGAGACAACAACAGCACTGGAACAATATCAGTACTAGCAGTAGCCGAATTTCTGCCTTGTCACTTGACCAACACTTACATATCTAAAGTTGAATTGGTTTCGCCTCTATTGAAGTACGACGACGAGTTCTTTGTCTGAGTTTATTTCAACGCAATCTAATTATTAGTTGGATTACGCATCGATTATATCATCTCTAAAGTATTATCCTTATTCCATGTTATCTACTATATCATGAGATGTGTGAATCTGTAAATTGTGATTGCTTAGCTTTGATATTGACTTTAAAACTTACCCTGCACAATATAAGTATTGTTAATTCGATTGAGATTAGAAATGTTCAAAGCTAGCATGCAATACTTTGTTTAAACCTATCTGTTTGACATTGATAGTTTTTAATTGCTTTCCTGCCGAAGATCTTTGTATTTGATGAAACGTGACGAGTTTTGATTATATCACTTGTTTCCTACATGACACGCACACACCGTTTCACATCAAGATACCAAGATGTTCACTAGTGCAACTTAAATCAAGGGCTAGTTATATCAGGCTGATTCTGCATTCAAGAAGAAGGAAAGAAACAAAAAGGGCTGAAATCAAACTAAGCAAGCCAAAATAAATCGTGAACACAAAGCCAGTATTGACAGAAGAGATGTGACCAGGAGAATGGAGGAATCCTTGTGGGGCCCTTCAACGCCAAGAGAAACCCCTAGTTTTGTACCCTTGACCTTAGAAATTGCAACGAAGAGCGTATGGAAATCTTAGCTATCAGTGCAGTAAGCCTTTCCACCCTAGTCATTGTTTCGAGGCTCACAACTCTGTTGCAAAGGGGCAATAATGGTGAGTGGATAGCAAAACTGATCGCCTGAAGACACATCAGCTCTATCATAACCAGTCCAATGGACCTTAGTTCAAGCTCAAGAGACTCATCTCTCAACTGCCTTGTCTGAAAACACCACCAACTCCATAGACCCGCTAGTTTTGCCTCCCCCATATTCCCTTTTTTAACTCACTTGGCCTTGCACCATTTCCCCTTCTAGGAGAAGCCCTGAGACAGGGTTGTAGCTACTCATGATAGCTAAAACAGCTTGTTGTTGCATGTAAGAAACTTACAAGGAGAGGCCAGAATTGTGCTAGTGGTATTGGACTGCATGATTATAACTCCACAAGAAAGTGCGAGTTTTCCTTGAATTCCCAAAGGACTCGCCACAAGGAATTGTTGGCTCGGTTGATGGCGGCAAATGCACAGCCCTTAAACCCTCCTATTAGGATGATATCACCAATAAAATGCTGCTTTGTGAAACCAAACCCTCGTCTTCTAGCTTTGTGGGAAGGCAATATGAGTTGGACCAACTCGAATAGTTCGCTTCACCAAGAACAGGAACTTGCACAAAGATGTGCTTGTCATGCAGAGAGGAGGAACGAGGAAACCTGTGTCACACTAGTGAGAGCGTGTGTCACACTGGTTTATTCAGAACCTTTGTAAAGTTAACACAAACTACCAAGAAGAGGCTTCACTAAGACTGTTGCTCCGAATTAATGGAGAGAAATTTCTCCATGCAAAGAAGCTGTTAGACACATTGGCCTAACAGGGTTTGCAATACTAGTTAACTTTGGACCACTTGGAATTAACGTGCTAATGTAGGTCGTCCGATCGAGTGGAGATCTCTAGTGTTCTAGCTAATGAACAATGCCTGCAGAATCAGTTGTACCAGCCAAGGTAACTGTAATAATCTAGGGGAGTACCTTCTGATGAGGACATCACGCTAGTTCCTAGTTACCTTTTTATGCCTTAGTTTTTTTTTTTTTTTTTTTTTTTGAGATGTTGTGTTTTGTTTATCTTTTTTTAGTACCACATCGGTTATATCCGAGAAGTTCACGTTGTAAGAGCCTATATAAAGAGGCTCAACTCAATGAATAAGTAAACAATAATTAAATAAAACTTTTTCCAGTTAAAATTCTCTTGAGAGTGCTCTTGAGTTTTGGGTACGAAGCCCGGTGTGAAGCCCGGGGTGTGAAGCCCAAAGTTATCTGGTTCTTTTTCCAACCCTAATCTCTCTTTTCATTTTATTTCTTGTAAATCCTAGTTTTCCTTTTTATTTGCATTCGAAGGTGATTGTAATCCTGTTTTACATCACCTTCATAACTGATTTCTAATTTCATTATCCTACCCCTTTGCTCCAGTATGCCATTCTCAGAATGTAATGGTTGGCAAATTGGGACCTGTAGTCATTGATTTCACAAAGCACGATACACAAATTTTAGGGGAGCAACTAACATGTTGTCCCCAACAATTAACCCCTTCCAATCGTGGGCCGCAACAGTGCAAACCCGAGAATCACGAGCAAACACTAGCATTACCAATTTTGAGCATTGTAAGGGCAGGAGTGAGCACGAGGGCTAAGTACATTATAGGATGGGCAAATTGGGCTACGGGTTAGGCGATAGGGTTAGCATAGATCTAGTATACAGTCCCTTAAGTAGGAAAGCTAAGGCAGTTGTGCTGTGTAAAGAATTAGGATCACACTATGTCAGACCAACCTTTTCTCGAATTGGGGTTTGCCTTATTATTATCATCAAAATTTTAGGGGGGGAAAAGATTTGAGAAAGATGATGAGTCCTCTCTCTATGCTCTTTTTATAATCAAATACAATTATAACTCATAATACGAGTAGGTGTCTTAATCACATATAGCAATATAACTCATAATTAGGTAATCACAATATAACTCCGAATTAGGTAACTAAAATATGACTCCTAATTAGATAACTAACTAAACAAAAATTTTAACACTTCCCCTCAAATTGGAGCATGGATATCAATCATGCCCAGCTTGATACAAAGATTAGTAAAGCATCTCCTAAACCAAGTTTTTCTAAACAAAATAAAATAAAATTCCTAACGTTGATGTCAATCTACTGAACTAATGATGTTGATACCGAAGATACAAACCGAAGCGAGCTGAACTTAAGCCGAATCAAATACTTGGACAAAGACTGCATGAAATGTCGCATTCATCTCTTTGAATAGAATTATAATTTTAGAGATTCTCAAACTCAGTGGGAGTGAAAATTTTAGGAGATCCTCAAACTCAATTGAAATTGAGATTTTAGGAGATGTTTAAACTTAGTAGGAAAGATTTTAAATATTACAAGCTCAAAAAAAGAAAAAAACTTCTAGTAGGAGTAACACTAATGAAAAAACTTAAAGCAACAATAGTAGATGAAGGATAAGATGCCTTACAACAGAAAGGTAGTCAGATAGAAAAAAAATAGTCAAGCAGTAATAGTTACAAAAAAGTCAACAATTCACATTGTAGAAGTCAGCTAGAACAGTAATAAAAGATCATATTAGTACATCGGATGGACAACAGAATATATAATCACAATGGCATGTTAGAGTGGGCAAGCAAGAACGGGAACCGGCAACAAGAATGGGAAACAGCAGCAGAGGAAGATGAAATTGTAGTTGACAGTAGTCAGTAACAATAGATGAGTACATTGTAATCGGTAGCAACAGAGAGGACAAAGGCAAAAGGTGGCTCGGTGCTAGACACGTCCAACATGCACGCATCCCAACACGTGTATGAAGGTGTGGGAACGACAATCAATAAAGAACAATTTTGAGAGGGTTTGTTACCAAATCAGAATTTAGGAGGAAAAGTGATGGGGATTGCTTTAGTTTCTTTAGTTGTAGTTGTTTTATTTGTTTACTTAGTGTTTTAGACTCACATGGGTTAAGTTGGGAAAAGTCTTGGTGTGTAGGCCTATATAAGGCTAAGAGTATTTGACTAGGCAAACTATGATGATCTGAATTAATGAAGCACACATTAGCATGTTGATGTGCTTTTCAAATTAATGATGAGGATTGCTTTAGTATTTTTAGTTGTAGTTATTTTATTTGTTTATTTAGTGCTTTAGGCCCACATGAGTTATGTTGGGAAAAGTCTTAGTGTGTGGGCTTATATAAGACTAAGAGTTGTATTTGACTAGGTAGATTATAATGATTTGAATTAATAAAACTCAAATTAGTATGTTGATGTGCTTTTCAAATTGAATCTCTTGTATGGTGATGTGCAAAGCGGGAGTGATGTGAAACGTGTACGTGTGTGGACGCAATAGATAAAATAATTCAATTAAACGTTTTACCAACAAGAACGATTGTTGCTAGGAAAGCTTAAAACGGTTAATATTAGCTATGTTTCTTTAACATTCATGTATTAGATTAATTCAAATATTAAAGTACTAATTAAATATTATTATGATGCAAGTAACAGATTCTACTATCAATAAAGAAGTCAAGCAACTCAAAGGAGAAACAGATCGCATACTCGCAATTTAAAGTGAACAATAAATTAAAATTGATGAAAAGTTAAAAATGTATATCCGACTTGTAAATAAACAGCTTATGAATTGAAATTGTATCTCTTGAATTACCTTTGAAATAAATTTGGTTTCCTCTGCTTTCTTACTTTGAGATTCTCAGTATTTTAGCTCTTTCTGTCACGAATCCAACACTTCAAACGGTGCATGATTTGGACTTCGGATGAGTGAGATCTGTCCCGATAAGAAAGCTTGCCCCTGATGGCCTCAGCTTCAGTGGTAAGGAAGAAGGTAACAATAGGCGTCGAGATTAGCTGTAAACGTGACGAGAGAAAAGAGAATCGGTAACACTTTTAGAGAGAAAAGAAATACTAGGAGACCAGGTTGGCTCACCACTGATATGGTCGTCGCGTATGCACTTCCAGTTGTTGAGGAGGCTATTCCATCTATCTTCAGAGAAGCTGAGATCAGTTCGGAAGCAAGGATGTGGAAAGAGGCCATGAATGAAGAGATGAAATCTCTCTACAAGAACAACATATGGGAACTCACCAAGTTGCCAAAGGGGAAGAAGGCCATAGGATGCAGGTGGGTGTTTGCTAAGAAGCAAGGATCTCTCCAAGAAGATGCAGTGCGCTACAAGGCAAGGTTGGTGGCTAAAGGCTACGCTCAGAGGGAAGGAATTGACTATAACGAGGTGTTCTCCCCGGTAGTTAAACACTCGTCAATTCGGATTCTATTGGCCTTGGTTGCGCAAAATCAGTTGGACCTTGACCAACTTGATGCGAAGACCGCCTTCCTCCACGGCGATCTTGAGGAGGAGATCTATATGACACAGCCCACAGGTTACAAAACTGCAGGGAAGGAAGAGTTAGTATGTAAGCTAAAGAAGTCGCCGTATGCTTTGAAGCAGTCTCCTAGACAGTAGTACAAGCGATTTGATAGCTTCATCAGGAAGAAGTACACACGTAGCCATTATGATCCATGTGTGTACTACAACAGGCTACCATCAGGAGAATATATCTATCTACTTCTTTATGTAGATGATATGTTGATTGCTTCGAGGTCGAGATCTGCTATTGATTCTCTGAAGAAAGTTCTATCATCAGAGTTTGAGATGAAGGACCTGGGCGAAGCGAGGAAAGTATTGGGCATGAAAATCACTAGAGACAGGAGAGCTGGCAGGATAAATTTGACTCAGAAGGACTATTTGGAGAAGGTACTGCAGAGGTTTAATATCAGCAAGGATACTAAGTCAGTAAGTACACCTATGGCGCCACACTTCAAATTGTCAGTAAAGATGTCTCCGAAGAGTGTTCAAGAGCGTGAGTATATGTCTCACATTCCATATGCCAATGCAGTGGGTAGTTTGATGTACGCTATGGTGTGTACGATGTCAAATCTATCACAGGCGATCTCCATGGTGAGTCGATATATGCATGATCCGAGACAGGGTCATTGGGAAGCTGTGAAATGGATCTTGAGATACATCAAGGGAGTAGTTGATGTAGGCCTAGTATTTGAGAAGGACAACACCGGAAAGCAAGAGTGCATAGGGTATGTGGATTCAGACTATGCAGGTGACCTTGACAAACGCCGGTCGAAGACGGGATATGTCTTCACATTCTCACAGGCACCGGTGAGTTGGCGCTCCACACTTCAGTCTACCGTCGCGCTGTCGACCACAGAGGCTGAGTATATGGCTATGACAGAGGCCATGAAGGAGGCAATCTAGCTTGATGACTTAGGCGTGGAACATAATATGTTGAAGATAAACTGTGACAGCATGAGTGTCATCTACTTGGCAAGGAACCAGGTCTATCATGCAAGGACGAAGCATATTGATGTCAGGTACCATTTCGTTCGGGAGATTCTAGAGGAAGGTGACACTGACTTGTTGAAGATTCACACTTCGGAGAATCCGGCCGATATGCTTACGAAGGTGGTGTCGGGAGTGAAGTTTGCACACTGCAAAGATTTGCTCCATGTCCTTCAGGTGATTTGAGCTTGTTGAAGCTCACTTGGGTGAACTACGGACGACTTGATCCCTTGGGCAGGGGTACGTAGGCAACCATGTTGGTGCAGCCGCTATCGAGTAGGTGTTCGGCTCAGATTTGAGAATCTTCACAGAGGTGGAGAATTGTTGGAAAGAGAGGATACTACCAAGGAATTGACAGGATTGCCAAGTGTTATCGAAGATCGCCAAGGAAGTCGACGACAAAAGGCAAAGGGAACAGCAGCAGGAAATAGCAGCAGCAGTAGAAAAACAGGCAGGTCGGTCGACCGGTCCGGTCGACCGACATGCACAGCATGCACAGGGTCATAGGCGGTCGACTGGCCAGTCGACCGAAATACCCTGGCTGTAAGAGCCAAACTCTCTGTTAATTTCGGTCAGCCGACCGGTCGACCGGAGAGGAGGTCGGTTGACCAGCCGGTCGACCGACAGTCGGGTTTTGGCGAAAATCTGTTGATCCGCAAATCGCGGAACAGCAAGGTATTTAAGTTGTTATTTTTCTAGGGTTGTGTGCCTGCGAAAAAGTATTAGCAAAAGCCCTTTTGCATTCAAAGAGACTAAAAGCTATTGTAAACATCTTTCTAGTAATTAATCTCTCCATTGATTGCCCCGAGGACGTAGGTATTGAGGCCGAACCTCGTTAAATTGTGTGTTTGCGATTTGTGTGTTCTTCTTGTGTTTTGTTGGGTGTTCTTTGTGCTTGGAGATATGTGAGATTCTCTATTGGTTGTTGTCATCGGCGCGCAACAGTCTGATATGATTATGTTCCTCATGTTCTTGTATCTTTTATCCATGAGTCATTTGGCAAAAGCTCTTAATTGTTCTACAACAATCTCTTCATCTTCATTTATTTTTCAAGATATTGGGTGTCATTAAGCCTTGAGTAAATCTCAATTGTTGAGTTATTACATTTTATGGGTTAAATGGTTAATTAACTTTTCTTTAAGACCAAGCATTACTGCAGCAGATCAGGTAGACTTGCACAAAATGAAAGGCAAATGGAGGCATTGAAGAGTTAAGGTGTAGTTAAAAAAATGTACAAGCAATGCCAGAAACAAAAGTTCTTCATATTTCTTTCTATATAATGATCACAAAAGATACGTAGGTAACTTCTTTCCCACAGTTCATAAGTAATGCAAGAATGTTCCAATAAATGAACAAATGAAAAGCATGTATTTTAGGAGGCAATGGAATTTTTACCTTGCGACACGCATGTACAATACTAGCTGTTCCATTTGAGAGTATGGTGATCAACTTCATCATGACAAGATGCTATGCTGATGTAAAGGACAGGGTAGAGCTGCAACTTTTTTGTCCTTAATATCCCTTAAGAAAATCTAAACAAATATGTAGTTGCACAACATCAGGATTGCAAGTGTAATAATAAAGAAATGTCAAGGATCATGAAATAATACAACATTATCCAGTTTAATGTCATCATAGTGGCACTAGATAATTAGAGAATTACATCAAAGGTTTCTACAAAGTAATAAAAACTAAAAACTAAAAGCCACAGAGCAGAAGTCCATAGAAAGAAAGAAATGTTAAGTTTGACAGCGGAAAAAGTTATTCCCCGTCCGCTGTTCACGGTAAATAAAAACTTCATACGTCCATTAATTGGACCATCACAATTTCTTGAAGATGAAGATTAGAAACTTGCATTAAAAGTTGTTACAGACTAGGAGTAAAAGAGGGAGAATTTATCACGAATTAGGGGTACTTATTTAGGTGGTGAGAATTGGACAGACCATCAATTTGGTCCAACAGAAATTCTTTACATTGGAAATCAAAAAAGTTCATGACATGTGGACATAAGTAAAAAGATGAGCCGTGTCCACCCACAGCAATCCAGCATCTAACTCTGAAAGCGGTGAATAGAGAAACAATATCAGGCATCCTCCATCTTGATGTCAGTGTTAGCATCACTAGTATCAGCAAAACATCAGATAGTTTCATCCTCTGGTACCATACTACACCATCCAACAGAGCTCAAAAATACAGGAAAAAGGTAATGAAAATAAGAACGAACAAAAAAATTGAAACAGGGAAATTCAGGCTGCAGAAAAAGGTCTGCAGGCTTCATATTTAGAGAGCCCATGTGTTGTCCAATAACATGTTAAGGGCTGTTTCTTCTCGGATGCTGTATGCAAATAGATGAATACTCGATTTTTGGGTTCTGCAACACTTGTGTCATACAACAACAAAACAACAGTAAGCCATTTGTCCCAAGTATTCGGGGTAGGCTACATGAACCAAAAAAGAATTACGCCGGATCGGGCACATGGATCAGCTTTCTCCACTCATTCCTATTGAGCAATATGCCTTCTCTAAGACTTTCAGCCTCTATATCTTGTCGTATTACCTCCATCCATGTTTTCTTCGGTCTCCCATGTGCTCTTTTAACTTGCCCTAAATTAATACGCTCTACTCGATGGATTGGTGCATCTGCAACACTTTGTGTCATGCAGATATATTATGTATATGCACAAAGAATGTGTGTGTAAGTCTGACAGGGTTATATGCAAAAATGCGCAAATTTTTTCATAATAATCATAATACAAATCTTATGAGTCTCAAACTTTTTCTTTTCCCTGAGAATGCATATGCAAGAAAGTAAACTAACAAAATATGCATGAGATTGGGAGGGGGGAATAAGTGTTCCTTATGAGAATGGTATATTTTTAATTTGAAAACAAACATTTTTGCACAATTTTGATGTGGACATTGAAATCAAAATCCCATTTGCACACCCCAGAGTTTTTGATGATGACATTATAACAGTAGAAATAAATTGCTTTGTTATACAACTGAGTATCATATTAAGTGCGCTACACATACAATTCACCCAAACAATTAGACTCTCTTCAATAATAAGCTCCTGATACTACACATTCTATTTATTACAAAAACCTCCAATATCACTCTCCATCAAATACAAATACAAATTATCAGAAAGGCAGAGAGTAGTTAACACAACCACTAGCAAATTATTAAACTTAGATTTTCTCTATAATTAAGCTCCCAATTCATTCAAACTTCAATTGGTGGCAACATCATGCGCAAATTCAAAAAAAAAATACAGGAAATAATAGAAGCGACAATGATCGCATTTCGTCGAATTAGTGAGAGAAATTACTGTGGAATTTGCTAATAGTGTCAAATATATCATACTCGATATATGTTACCAAACAATCATTCATCCATTGATCTCTCATGTGGTTGCGTAGCTTACTTTTCACGATGTTCGTGGCAGAAAATGCTCTCTCAACAGTTGCAGAACAATCATTTATCAATTGATCTCTCATGTGGTTGCGCAGCTTACTTTTCACAATATTCATGGCAGAAAATGCTGTCTCAACAATTGCAGTTACCACAGATAAAATCAATGTGAACTTCAAAAGTTTGTAGACAAAAGCATATACCATGTCATATAAGAAATTTGTCCATGGCTCTTTAAAATTTTAATTAACCTATAAAATTGAACATAGAAACAAGCAATTCAAATAAATATTAAAAGCTAGTCCCTAATTGAAAAATAATAATTGATATCCGCAATCTAGCATACAAAAAATCAAGTCTGACACTTTTATCATACAACTTTATTTGACATTTGTGTTTGCGCCCATGTGTTGTTTGTGTAAAGTCTGTGTAATTGGCATAAAGTTTCACAACAAGCTGTTTGATTCTTGTAATGGGAGGAGAAGAAAAATCCAACTGTGCATTTGCAAGAAATTGATAATTGTGATTTCAAATAGCAATGTTTGAGAAATTTTATTATTTGGGTTTTTTGCAGATTGCTTCATCTTCTTCCTCTGACCTAATTTATGAATTCCTAATTAATTAGATGCGTGTTTACCCAATATATTTTACTGGATTTGCAACCACCAGTGAAAATATGCAAATAAATTCAAATACCACCATGGATTACTAGGGATGTTGGGTTTACTACATGACTGAAACAATGAAGGTTGAGTTTCAAACTGCACATGGCGAAATGGCACAAATCCGATCTCTCACAACTCGATGGTTCTCAATTTAAGGGGGAAAAAATAGTATTGCAGACTTTGTAAAAGGAGAGTGAGATGAGGATTGACCTGAACTTCAGACGAGGGGGCTGCTCCACCGCTCGAGAAGTCTCTCGCTAACGCTGTCGAGCGTCGCTGCTCGGGGGTGGACTGAACCGTCTCGGAGAGGGCTTTGGATATTTGGGATTCAGGGATTTTAGAGAGAGAGGGAAGATGAGAATTCGGGATTTGCGAATTAATTTGAAAGTGAGATCAACAGAGTGAGAATCGGTTTGGGTATATAGGGCTTTGAGAGAGAGAGAGAGAGAGAGAGGTGGGGCCGAAACGCGAGGCCGAGAGCAACTGAGATGAGGTCTTTTTTTTTTTTTTTTTTTTCCTTCAGTGCGTGGGGTTTCTCGTTTGCCTTTGAGAGAGAGAGAGAGAGAGAGAGATTTAATTTTGTGAGATGGGTATAACGGGTGTGACCCAGTGAGAGCGGGCCCAAGAGAGCGAGAGAGAATTATTACTTGCGGGTCCCCTTGAAGTCACAAATTTGGGTGACATTATACTCAGTTGCATAAAAAAGCAGTTTATTTCCATTGTCAAAAACTCTGGGGTGTGCAGATGTCCCCATCCAAATCCTGCATAAACGTTTGTTATTAAGGGTCTGTTTGGTTGTCGTAACTGACCGTAATTCGTAGTTGTAATTGATAAAGTCTTTTACAATTGTAAATGAGTTACATGTATGTAAATTTTACGGTGTTTGGTTGTTAATATAAAATTGTAAAGTGGGAAAATGTATTGTACTTTACGGTGTTTGGTTGTCATAATGTATAAGTCGTAAGTGAAAAAGTTGACCACAAAATTAACTATTTGGTGATTTTAAAAGTTTTAATACTGCAAATAAATATTAAAAAAGTTAAATATTAAAAAATTTTAATATTAATATAAAAAAATATTACAAATTTGTATGACCACAAAATTAACTGTAACTGAGCTGTAAGTGAGTGGTAACTGAGTTGCAAGTGAGTGTTAGTTGAGTTACGTAAGTCTTTTACGAATTACGGTCCAAACAAACGTCGTAATTGTAACTGGGTAGTAAGTCATTTACGAATTACAGAGTTTTACGCGAAACAAACGGCCCATAAATTAAAAATTAAATAAAAATAAAAATATGTTCATAATAGTTAATCAGTTTAGCCATAATTTAACTGTAATAGTTAAAAAAATATTCACTGTTTGAATAAGTTAAAGTCAAGTTTTATTAAAATATCCAGCAAATTTATTAAATAACTCCTTATTATATTAGATTTAGCAGATAACCTCATATAGCAACATTAGTCGAGTAGATAACTCTTCGACGTCAGGGACATCTCTCACTCCCTCATCAATTCTCCAGTTTCTTGATTAATAAAAACAATGTGTTTATATAAGAAATCTCATTAAATAAAAAAGTTATTTGTGAAATCTCAGGCACAAAGAGTTCTTTCTCACATGCTGTGACTTGCTCCCTGGCTTGCATCATCTCCCTCTCTCTCTCTCTCTGATTAATATCTGAAGCTTGCATTGAATCAAAGGAGAGATTAATTAAGAAAAATAATAATTTAACGGATCCGCTTACTAAAGGTTTATGTGGAGAGCGTATAAACTGCGCATCGAGGGGAATGGGTCTAAAAACCTAACCTTACCGAGTCAGCTTAATGGAAACCTCACTTAGCGACTGGAGATCCCACGGACTAAGTTCAAGAGGAAAAACTAGTTATGATTGACTCAGCAAGTATGCACTTGGGAGCTTGACTCCAATCCATTCCTAAGGTGCACATAAGTGCTTTTCTATAAGTGGATTCAGGATAAGCTTAACGCTTTTAATGATGCTTATATCTTGTTACTAAACAAGTGGAGTAGAGTAGACTACTCTTAATAGGACGATCACCTATGTGAGTATAGAGTTGGGTCGGCTCTTTGAAAATTTCTATGGAGGTTGTTATTCCCTAAAGATACTCTCTGAAATCAAGAATGTCCAGGGTCAAAACGGACAAAGTTGATTTGGAAAGTCACCGTGTGAAACTTGTTGACTTGGCTTACACTAACGGCTAACAGTTCAAGACCTAGTTCACTGATTAGCCAGTAAGTCCGATAAAGCTTTCGCTATGGAAGGTTCAAGACCTAGTTCACTTATCCTGATGCAGTTTCTTTTCTAAAGTATTTTTCACAATAGAGTCAGTCTCTTTGTGTGTCATTTCCTTAAATCTCCATTCATTGTGGGGGATTGTTGGAATATGAAGAATATATATGTGAATCTTTGAATTGAATTACGGCGAGATCCGTTGATCGAATCAATTGGATGATAGTTGTAGTGTGTTCTTCTTTCATTGGGGATGAACGTGGTATATTCACATGTTCAATTCCGACTTCGAATGAATGAGATATTCAAGTCTAAAGATTGCCTAATTCAAAGCCAAAATGGGACTAAAGGTAGCTAAAAGTATTTATCCCACATTGGCCATGGGATGGAAGTTCGTAGAGTTTAAATAGAGAAAATTGAGAACAAAGGGCGTGTCCTTTGGGTTCTTGGAGTTTTCGCGCGCGATTGGGAGGGAACTATGCCCGCACATGCGCGCGCGCGTCGCCGCTGGCGGCGGCGGCCGGCTGGCGCCGGGCCGGGCTCGGGTCCGGGTCCGGGTCCGGGTTCCCTACCCGGCCTGGTTCTTTTTGAATCAGGTCTCACGGGTATGGGTTGTGAGCACACCCGCTACCCGAACCGGACCCGCTCTGCTATCAGAATCCAAACAATCCGCCAACGGCTGTCTGAAAACCGTCTGTGCGTTTGGGCAGTTGAACCAAACAGTTGCAACGGTTCAGACCGAACCGCTGCAACTATTGGATAATTACGGACCATTATGCCACTCCCGGAGCGCTATAAATAGCGCTCCAGTTTCTCATTCTAAACACAAACGAAAAATCTCCTCTCTCTCTGCGTTCTAAACTGAGAAGTAAGTTTCTGCGTTCTGAATTGGGAAGTGGAGTTCTGAAGTAACTTCCAGCGAGAAATTGGAAAGTCAGTTTCTGAAACGACTTCCAAAGCAGATTCTGCAAAATTCGTTCTGAAAGAGGGCTTAGAAAATTCAACAGATTCTTTAATAGAATTATTGTTTGAATCTGGAACTTCTGAAGAAGAATATTCTTCAACCTTCCTTCTTCCTCTACAGTGGGTGCTCCTCCAAAGTAAAGGCAAATATTCTCCCAAAATTTGTTTTTGTCCTGCTGCTTCAACAATCCTGTGAAGGTACTGGTTAACTACGGTTCGACCGTACGGTAATTTGGTAGTGCTATCCATATACCGTGAAGGAGTGTTGTATCTTGGGAGACCAGCCTCCAATAACCCGTTAGCACCGGTGCGGGGACGTTATTGTCTTAAGCAGATTCGCTCTAAGCGTACCTCACTCCAAGTACTGTATAAGTGAATTAATTTCTTTATACAGGGATATACTGATATTCAGTATATTGAGACTGATTTAGATTCAGTCTAATTGGTATTTAACCAAGGAAGGAAATTGAAAGGTGGTTCTTAAATTAAGGAACGTTCTATTGAACGGAAAACCTCCCACCTGATATTTGCCGACTTGGCCAATTATATTGTTGATATTTCAGTGATCTTGAATAGTTGTCAGATTGATTAGAAACCAATAATATCTCTCTCTCTGTTATTAATATCTGAAGCTTGCATGGAGTCAATGGAGAGATTAATTAAGAAAAGGAGCTCTTGATAGAAGATTAGGTTATTGGAGAATACAGAGATTGCTGAGCCGAATGGCTCGAGAAAGAGACGAGAGAGAGGATAAAGGCCATGTTAAAAGTTTGCACACTCACGGAGCTTTCCATGGTTTTCTTGCTGGTTGTTGAAAATGTTAGAGCCTCGCGACCAGCGCGTTAAACTTTGGTTGTGTCTTGGTTTTGCTGTGATGACGTTGATGTGCTGCATGCATGGACTTCTTGTGCCCATGTTTCTTGTCTCTCACTCGAGTCTGCGAGTACTCACAGTTTGGGTCATTGGATTATTGGATTCTATGTTGAGCTTTTGTCCTGGTCTCTCCAAGAGTGCAAGTTTCATGAGGTTAGGATGGGAAATGGTAAGAATGTCAAGTTTGGTCATATAAACAGTGAAGATGAGAAGAGAACGGTTCACTAGTCACTACGGGCCTATTTGGTTAAGGGTGAAAGTGAGAAAGTGAAGAAGTGGCAATAGTTTCCCTTTAGAACTTGAGAATTGGTTAGTAAGTTTTTCGGTATTTGGATGTTATTGGGAAGTGTGATTTGAAAAATGTTATGTCTTTCCAGTGTTTGGATTGTAATGTGAAAGTGGAAGTGAAAAAATTAACCACAAAGTTGACCGTAAAATAATATTAAAATAAAAATTAATCAAGAACAATAAAAAATGAACTGTAATTAGAATGCAAGTGGGATTTACATGATCAAAAAATTAACTGTTTTGTGCTACAACTTATTACAAATGAGATTTACATCACCACAAAATTAACTGTAACGCTCTGAAAGTGAGGAAATGGTTATGTAAAAGAGAAAAGGAAAAAAAAAAGGGGGTTTTCTTATTTTTCTTTTTCGGTGTTTGGATAGATAGGGAACTGAGCAATTATATTTCCCCATTTCCTTACTTCCGCCCACTTCTTTGAGGTGTTTGGTTGCAAGGAAGTGGGCGGAAGTAAGAAAATGGGAAAGTATAACTGCTCACTTCCTTATCTATCCAAACACCGAAAAGGAAAAATAAGAAAACCCCTTTTTCTTTTCTCTTTTACACAACCATTTCCTCACTTTCAAAGTCCTACAGTTAATTTTGTGATCATGTAAATCTCATTTGTAATTAGTTGTAGTACAAAACAATTAATTTTTTGATCATGTAAATCTCATTTGCACTCTAATTACAGACCATTTTTTTTATTTTTTTAATTAATTTTTATTTTAATATTATTTTGCGGTCAACTTTGTGGTCAACTTTTTCACTTTCACTTCTACATTACCATCCAAACACCGGAAACGACATAACATTTTTCAAATCACACTTTCCAACAACACCCAAACACTGGAAAATTTATTAACCAATTCCCAAGTTTCAAAGGAAACTATTACCACTTCCTCACTTCTTTATTTCCTCACTTCCACCCTTAACCAAACAGGCCCTAATAATGCGATGAAAACTAATCTTGTAATTGTGCTTGGAACATTAGGGATTCCTCATACAACGTCAAAAAATGTTAGACCTTACTAATCTTGTAATTGTGCTTGGAACATTAGGGATTCCTCATACAACGTCAAAAAATGTTAGACCTTAGGGCCTGTTTGGTTAAGGGTGGAAGTGAGGAAGTGAGGAAGTGGTGTTAGTTCCCTTTGGAACTTGGGAATTGGTTAGTAAGTTTTTCGGTGTTTGGATGTTGTTGGAAAGTGTGGTTTGAAAAATGTTATGTCTTTTCTGGTGTTTGGATGGTAATGGAAAGTGGAAGTGGAAAATTTGACCACAAAGTTGACCGCAAAATAATATTAAATAAAAATTAATTAAAAAAATAAAAAATGGATTGTAATTAGAATGCAAGTGAGATTTACATGACCAAAAAATTAACTGTTTTATGTTACAACTTATTATAAATGAGACTTACATGACCACAAAATTAACTGTAGCGCTCTGGAAGTGAGGAAATGGTTGTGTAAAAGAGAGAAGAAAAAAGGAAAGGGGTTTTCTTATTTTCCTTTTTCGGTGTTTGGATAGATAGGAAAGTGAGCAATTATATTTCCCCATTTCCTTACTTCCGCCCACTTCCTTGCAACCAAACACACCCTTAATGAAGCTATTATTTGGATGGGATTCGGCCCTTAACTGCAGATTGGGTCCAAAACAGACTATTTAATCTACTTTCGGCTTGATTGTACTGAGCTTATCGGGCTACGGCCCATATAATATTGCACAAATTCATGTCCAATTTTTTTTTTTTAGGGAATTCTTAATGAGACCAAGCCTTAGGCCCACATTGAGTACAATGCAGGGTTAGCCCATGTGCTGGCTTCTATCATGAGATACAGTAATTCATGTGAGATGATGGTTGCTATTGAGAAAAGAAAATGCAGTGATGCATGGGATCCAACCAAACAACTTTTGAACAAACATTCAATGCATAAGAGATGACTCAGATGATGCAAATCCATAATTTAAGAATGTATTTGGTTTGGAGTTATTTAGAGCAGATAAACCCTCAAGAATTAGAGAGGCCCTAATGATAGTTATCAGTTTAATGAAGATTTGACCAAACATATATCACTTTTCCTTAAACTTGCCAATGAGGTGGATTTGTAAACCCTGCAATAATTCTTACAGTCAAATGTGTACGACGAGATTTTGCATTGGGCTTTATTTACTGAAGGCCCATAAAGCTAAACATCCCTAATAAAGCCCACCAGTGGCACTTTCGCAATTCCAAATGCTACTTATGACCTTTTTTATATGGACAAATTAATATGTCATGTAAATAGTAAATTCATGTTACTAAATTTACTGGAAAAATATTGTTACACAGTAATAACATCTTCATGTTCATATTATCATCGTTACTGTCAGTGTATTATCCTAGTAATCTAGATAACATGAACATTAGACAAGTTACATCGAGATTGGGAAAATTGATGGGGAGAGAGAGCGCCTGTATTTTGAGTGGACCTATATTGCACAGCCGAAAGAGGGTTCCACTATAGGCTTCCTGAGGAATGACTGGCATCTCATCTGTTACTGTTCTACTGTTCTACAATTATATTATTCACTGTTACTGACTACCTAACGGTAGGGTCTGGTTCAACGCCAAACATCTAGGTCGTGGTTTCGAGTATCTACGGGGCCTACTTAAAACACAGATAATGTCCCCATCTGTCAATTTAAATAACATAAAATCTCAATTGATACTGTAGTAGGCGTAGTATGAGATGTGTTTATTGCATGTGGCAATTGGTGTTCGCTAATATAGTTAATAAAAATAAATATTTCATAAAGTACCGTAAATTAATGTGTGTTCACTTGTGATATATATTTTATAATAGACACCTGATATATACATACTATGATAGGCACTTGATTGTAAATATGATTATTTAATTGTCCATTTTCATTACTGCTCATTTATGTATTACAATGCTCATCTATGTATTGCATTGTTATTGTATTCACAGTATACTGACTACCATTATATTATATTATTGTATATTATCTCTCATTTTACACACTCGCTGGGAGGTTTCTGACTCCCCTGAATTTGCATATCCAGATCTAGGTATATTTTATTTTACTGATCAGGTGTTTGGGGAGGATTACACGCATAACAAGAAGCTCAGAGTTCTTTTTGCTTGATCACCAAGTCTTAGTATTTTTTTCGTTCTTTCTGTTATTCATATTGATTTTCTTTGACTCTCTATATCGTCTGGATTCATCTTTATTCTATTCGATTATTTATAAAATTAAATATCTTTGTGTTAGAAATTTATATATCATATTGCAGTGACTATTACTTTCATAGTTGATTTATATAACTTGTTAAGATTACATTAGGATTAGTTTGTATGCATGAGGTATTCTCCTCGCGTATATATGTCATCGGCTCTCATCGCATCTCCATTCTAATGTATTTTAAAAAGCGGAGTGTGACAGATCTGATTACATTATGAATGACAGTGGAAAGGCTCGCGGTGTCCAGTTAAGAGGTACCTATATAGTTAGAACCCACACAATCAATCCCCCAGAGACAAAAAACAATGTCTCACAAGGTCGAAACATTAGGTAGTGGCATGGTTTATGGTGTACAGTTGGAGGTAAATCGTAAATCTACAAAGTACATTGTAAATCTACAACAAACAACTAGCGGCTAACACTTTTAAAGACATAGAAGCAAATTTGAATCAAGATGCAATCACAACCAACTCTAGAAAGCAGAAGGGAAAATCCAAACCCCTAACATCCCACAACAATACTAACACAATATTGAGAACATAATACCTCAGTTCAAAGAAAATAAATAAAGGGGCTATGCAAAACAATCCCCCCCCCCCCCCCAACCCCCCAACCCACCCAAAAAAAAAAAAAAAAACTATCTCAATTGTAACAGAAAGCATTGCATAATAATAAGAAAAAAGAAATTGTGCTAGAGAGTAAATGAGGCCAAGCTGCAAGAGGAAGTTCAATCTTGTAAATATGCCACCTTGATTCGATACGAATGTAATGTTTCATACAAGTTACTGTAATCTCAATTACAGTATGAATTTTCACCAAACTATTCGCCATAGAAACTACTCAATTTCAAAGCATTGTCTTTGGCCTGAAAGATGAAGGTGTTGTTGGAAGGGGGAGAGAGAGCTTCATTTGTTCACTCTGCAACGTCAGAACAACCTATGACATTATGTAGGCATTTTCCTCCCGGTTCTCTGGAACGCCAAGCAAACCAACATGAAAGCTTTTTTCACACCAAAGCCGTCTCCCTTTATTCCATTCCATAGTTTCCATCCCTATTGAAAAACACATTTCCAAACTATATCATTGAGAAGGTTCCATACTTATTAAGATTGATTGAGTTTCTACTATCAATTTAGTACAAGAGCTTACATGTATTCGAAGAGTTTGGCCATAGTCCTGAAGACGGGATTCACCATTCCATTCGTTGTTTAGAATCTCTTCTCAAGAAAAACACTTTCGTTTGCGTATTCGGGAGCCATGTGTCCACTATTACATGTAACAAGTACGATGTTAGAGTTAATGACGATTAGCATGCAACAAGCCATATTCGCTGCATCCATAAATTACTGAAAAAAGAAATCTCAAATTGTACACACATTTTTATGTTTGTAGCATAGGTTGATATCATATGACTTTTATTGTATCATAAATCATAATAGCTCTCTAGAAAATGTCTGACATTGTCAAAAAATAAAAAAATATTGGTCATCTTATTAATAACAATTAGTTGTCTTGTGATAAACTTAACAATATCTTTATCTTTCAATGGCTAAATTATTCATTGATTCATTTGTGTCCTTAAGTTGCATGAATAACTACCAAAGTAGCAATTACAATCAATTTTTTGTACAATTAATAGGTTTAGTTGTGATTATTGCTGAAAGACTTTATTTCTATCATCTTCCTCATATTTGGCTTTGCATGCGTCAAATCATAAACATTTCTCAAGTTATTAAGTAGAACGACAATAATATCTTTGGAAATTAAGGCTACTAATCTATGCAACAGACCATGTGAGTCTCAGCCATGACTTCTTTTTCACAAAATTAAATGTAAAGCTAGTGAAGGTCAATTAAATACAAGTCATTTACCTTTGTCATTTGTTGGTGGAGGTTCTGATGATGATATTAATTAGCAGCCAACAACATTGATGAGAAGCTCATAGAAGAGAAATTTGTATTTAGCTACCTGTATCCTTGAGAACATCAACATGAGTGTGGCTCACTTTTCGATTATCCCTACCTATTCCGAAAGAAGAAAATGGGGTTTCATCCAGCTGTGGACAACCAAAGATATTAACATCTGTCAGGCGATGAAAGGCAACTGCACGAGAACTGAAAGAACAAAGCCTTGGTAGGTCCCACAATAGAATACTTTTGAGATGGGAGAAGACGGCCACTTCCTTCTCCACTTTAATTACCGGTGCCACCTCCCCATCACCATCTTGTTTGTCAACATCTTCATCACCAATTACTTCCTTGAGATTTTCAAGTTCGCCTAGATATAACTCTTCGAGGTAAGGGAGGTGCAAAATCCATGTGAGACTTTTTAACCATCTATTATCAACTATATCCAGCCTACGAACATTTCGGATCATCATACTTTGCTCCAGACCTCCCCAAGTGAACTTCTTCAACTCACGGAGATGCCAGAGACAAAAATGCCTTAAATTCTCAAATTCCTCATTATTCTGACTGATTGCTGAAATCTCCTCTAGCTCCAAACAATATGCAAAGTGCAAATATTGAAGGGTTCGATTTGTACCACTATGACAAAGTGATTGTGATAATTTGACACTGGTCACCCCTTTCAAATCATACAATGTGATATATCCAAAGGATATCGACTTGTTCTGCGAGATTCGTTCCACGGCTGACAATGACATTATGTCAATGTTCAATTTCTTTATACTCCAGTGCTCCAACTCAATATTTGCTTCACCCTCGTCATCAAACAACACTGTACCTCTCAAATCCAACTGCTCCAGTTTCTCCAGCCTTGATATCAACCCACGAGGAAACTTGAACGATCCATTATACTGTAGTATCAAGTGTTTCAGTTTGACCAGATAGGCTGCTTCCTTTGGCAGCGAATGTAATTCATCATTCATGCTCAGGTTCAAGTGTCGTAGTCGAACAAGATTGCCGATAGCAGGCGGAAGCTCTCTGATACCAGTACCTGATAGATCAAGATATGTGAGGACAGGCATGTCTCGAAAGAAACCATCAGGAACCTTTTGTATATATTTGCATCCTTTATGCATGAGTGCTGAGAGGTTGGGGCAGCTAACGTGCTCTGGCAATACTATTTCTCTTGAGAACATAATTGATATTGTCTCTGCCTCTCTCCATCTCTTCAAGTCTTGAGATGTCGAACCCATCAGCTTAGCTTGACCTGGAACTATCCATTTATTCTTGCTTGCGCCATAATCTGATGCTATCCACAGCGCCATTCCGCGAATGATATCATGCAACTTGACAAACCATGAATTATATCTGCCCTCCTCTAGCAGCCCTGCCCGTTTGAGCCACTGGATGATTGTATGCCCTCTGCTGTAAGCAGCATTAATATCATCATCATACTCCTCTATCAAATCCATGCCAATCCAACAACGGATAAGATCTCCAATAAAAATGGATGAATCTTCTGGCCACAGAGCACAACGAAGAAAGCACTTCCTCGTACTCTCACTCGGCAACCGATCATAGCTAATCTTTAGTAGAGGAAAAGGATCAGTTCGTTTGCTCCACATCTCCTGCATCCTGATCTTTTCTATAGAATTGATGGCATCCTCCCACTCGTACAATGTTTTGTTAGAAGACATAGCTTGGCCAATGACAATAAGAGCTAGTGGCAAGCCACCGCACTTGCCCGCCACTCTCTTCGCACGAGAACAGACCCTCTCGTCCGAGCTGATGATGGCTCGTGCCTCGTGGCCGACATTATTTAGGAACAACTGCCAAGCGTCATCTTGTTGCATACATTCCACTTTGATCTTTCGGCCACACAACTTCAGGTCAGCCATCATCCGATCGCACACCCCTTCGGATCGGGTTGTAAACACCACCTTGCGGACAGGTGCACCGCTGCTGCTGCTGCTGCTGCTGCTGCTGCTAGTTGGGAATGTTATACCTAGCTTTTCAAGATCTACTCTCTCCCAAATGTCATCTAACAATAAAAGGAACTTCTTACGCTTCAAGAAGAAACAGAGTGACTGACCTCGTTCTTCGACGGTTGCATCCTCCCGCAGGTGCAATCCTAGCCTCTCTGCCATGTCATTTTGAAGATTGTTGAGGTTGAGGTCTTGCGAAGCAACGAGCCATATGACATAATCGAATCCAGCACCTTCAACGAATGGATGGTTGTTGATTCTTTGGAGGAGGGAGGTCTTGCCGACCCCGCCCATGCCGTAGATACCAATCATCCTCACGCTGTCATCTTGAAGGTACTCCAAGGCCATCTCCAAGTAGGAGCGAACCGCTGGTGATGCTTCAGACATTGTGAGCATCCTTCGTACCGTCGGGGCACATCTCATGGTCACAGCATCGAATTTCTCTTCTGCGCCAATGAGATCTTTCACGGTGACGATCGCGGCAGCTGCTTGCTTGCTGATGTTGTATGTCGACCAGAAATTGAGGGCGCACCATCCGAAGCACAACCTCCTCTGATTATATTCGTCTTCAATTCTGGTGACTTCAACTTCTGCAGCTTGAACATCTTTCAGCCACTTTTGCACCCGATCTGTGGGTACCTCCTCGTTGGTCGTTGCAGTGGCTGCTGCGATCTTCCGTTCGACTTCACCTTTGGCCGCCTTGAGCTCATCTATCTCCTTCTTGAGAGCTTTCACATTTGCACCGGCGTGAAACAGGTAGCTGATTTGCTGGTAAACGGGCTCGCCGACAGGAGCACACAACAGAGAGACGATTGTATTGATGGCGGAGTCCATGGTGGTTTCTTTTCCACCTCTTCTTCTTTGTTGGAGATTTCTGTTGGGTATTCTGCTTAACAAGAATCAATCTGACAACTTATCAAGATCACTGAGATATCAACAATCTAATTGGCCAGGTCGGCAAATATCAGGTGGGAGGTTTTCCGTTCAAAGAACGTTCCTTAATTCAAGAACCACCTTTCAATTTCCTTCCTTGGTTTAAGCACCAATTAGACTGAATCCAAGTCAGTCTCAATATACTGTAAAGTATATCCCCTGTATAAAGGATTTAATCCACTTATACAGTTTCACTTAGACTGAATCTAAGTCAATCTCGATATACTATAAAGTATATCCCCTGTATAAAGGACTTAGTCCACTTATACAGTAATTGAAGTGAGGTACGCTTACAGCGAATCTCCTTAAGACAATTACGTCCCCCGCACCGGTGCTAACGGGATAATGGACGCTGGTCTCCCAAGATACAACACTTCTTCACGGTATTTGGATAGCACTACCAAATCACCGTACGGTCGAACCGTAGTCAACCAGTACCTACACAGGATTAGCAAAACAGCGGTATAACGACAAATTTCAAATGAATATTTGTCTTACTCTTTTGGAGGAACACCCACTGTTGAGGACGTAGGAAGGTTGAAGAATTTTGGCAGAATCTCCTTTAGGAAGTAGCTTCGGATTCCCACTTCACTTTGAAGTCGCGGATTCCCACTTCGTTGGAAGTCACTTCTGGAATTCGTGGATTCCCACTTCGCTGTTGGAAGTTGCTCTGGAAGTCGAGGAGTCGCACTTCACTGGAGCCCAGTTCAGAACGGAGGCAGAACTTATAGAGAGAGGGAGAGATCTTTCAGAAGAGAGAAAGATTCTTCAATTTGGTGTGTATGAGAATGAACCCCTGGGGCGCTTTTTATAGCGCTCCGGAGGGGTATTCTCGTCCGCCAATTCCCAACAGTTGCGACGGTTCGGACAGAACCGTCGCAACCGACCAACCGCTCTGTCGGTTTTCCGACAGCGGTTGGCGAACGGTCGGATCCGTTCGCGCGGGCGGACACCCGTTGGAGTTTTCGAATCCTTCCGCGGGCGGGTTGGATTAACGGCCCCTGATTCAAAAAGAGAACCAGGTAGGGAACTCAGACCACGGACCACGGACCACGGACCACCGAGCCCGAGCCCGAGCCCGCGGACCCGGACCCGGACCCGGACCCGGACCCAGGCCCAGGCCCGAGCCCGGCCCGGCACCGGCCGGCCGGCCGGCCGCCGCCGCCAGCGGCGGCGCGCGTGCGTGCACGTACGCATGTACGAGTATAGTTCCCTCCAATTCGCGCGCGAAAACTCCAAGTACCCAAAGGGCACACCCTTTGGTCTCATTTTTTCTCTATTTATACCCCATATACTTCCATCACATGGCCAATGTGGGACTAAATGCTTGTAGCTAAATTTAGTCCCTTTTGGCTTTGAATTAGGCAATCTTTGGACTTGAATATCTCATTCATTCGAAGTCGGAATTGAACATGTAAATATACCACGTTCATCACAAATGGAAGGAGAACACACTCCAACCATCATCCGGTTGATTTGATCAACGGATCTCGCCATAATTCATCTCGAAGATTCAGCTTTTATATTCTTCAATTCCAACAATCCCCCACAATGAATGAAGAATTCAAGGAAATGACACACAAAGAGACTGACTCTATTGTGTAAGGTACTTTAGAAAAGAAACTGCATAAGGATAGGTGAACTAGGTCTTGAACCTTCCATAGCGAAAGCTTTATCGGACTTACTGGCTAATCAGTGAACTAGGTCTTGAACTGTTAGCCGTTAGTGTAAGCCAAGTCAATAAGCTTCACACAGTGACTTTCCAAATCAACTTTGGTTCTCTGTTGTGTCCGTTTTGGCCCTGGACATTCTTGGTTTCAGAGAGTATCTTTAGGGAATAACAGCCTCCATAGAGATTCCCAAAGAGCCGACCCAACTCTATACTCACATAGGTGATGGACCTATGAAGAGTAGTCTACTCTACTCCACTTGTTTAGAAACAAGATATAGGCATCATTAAAAGCGTTAAGCTTATCCTTAACCCACTTGTAGACAAGCACTTATGTGCACCTTAGGAATGGATTGGAGTCAAGCTCCCAAGTGCTTACTTGCTGAGTCAATCATAACTAGTTTTTCCTCTTGAACTTAGTCCGTGGGATCTCCAGTCGCTAAGTGAGGTTTCCATTAAGCTGACTCGGTAAGGTTAGGCTTTTAGACCCATTCCCCTCGATGCGCAGTTTATACGCTCTCCACTTAAACCTTTAGTAAGCGGATCCGCTAAATTATCCTTTGACGATACAAAGTCAATAGAGATAATTCCATTTGAGAGCAACTGCTTCACGGTATTATGTCTACGACGAATATGTCTAGACTTACCGTTGTATATCACATTTTGTGCCCTAGATATAGCTGCTTGATTGTCGCAGTGTATACATATAGCGGGCACTGGCTTTTGCCATAACGGTATATCTTCTAAGAATTGTCGAAGCCATTCAGCTTCTTCTCCAGCCTTATCTAAGGCTATGAATTCCGATTCCATAGTGGAACGGGCAATACATGTTTGCTTAGAAGATTTCCATGATACCGCTGCTCCTGCTAGAGTAAATACGTATCCGCTAGTTGATTTTGATTCCTCAGAATCTGCAATCCAATTAGCATCACTGTATCCTTCCAGTACAGGAGGATACTTTCCATATCTCAAGGCATATTCCTTGGTATGTGATACGTAACCCAATACTCGTAGTAAAGCGGTCCAATGTAAATCACTAGGGTTGCTAGTATATCTACTAACTTGCTTACAGCGTAAGCAATATCGGGTCTAGTGCAATTCATTAAATACATTAGACTTCCGATAATCTGAGAATACTCCAACTGGCGTATTCCAGTTCCTGTATTCTTATGAAGGTGGACGTGTGGGAGAAAAGGATTTGTATTCTCTTTTATCCCATGATCCTTGAATCTTTCTATCATCTTATCCACGTAGTGAGATTGAGATAGACTGATTCCATCTGGTGTTCTAGTAATTTTAATTCCTAAAATTACATCAGCAACCCCCAGATCCTTCATATCAAAACAGTTAGATAACATTCTTTTAGTGGACTTAATAATCTCAATATTAGTCCCAAGTATCAACATGTCGTCTACATAAAGACAAACAATGATACATGCATCTCCAACTGTTTTAGTGTAAACACACTTATCGCATTCATTTATAGTGAATCCATCTTTGATCATGACACTATCAAATTTCTCATGCCATTGTTTTGGAGCCTGCTTTTAAACCGTATAAGGATTTTACCAATTTACACACCTTGTGTTCTTGGCCCTTGACTTTAAATCCTTCTGGTTGCTCCATATATATTTCTTCATTTAATTCACCATTTAAGAATGCAGTCTTGACATCCATTTGATGGATATCTAAGTTGTGCAATACTGCAATCGCAATCAACATCCGAATGGACGTTATTCTTGTTACTGGTGAATATGTATCGAAGTAGTCAAGTCCTTCTTTTTGCCGATAACCCTTGGCTACTAATCTAGCCTTGTACTTATCGATAGATCCATCGGGTTTTAATTTTCGTTTGAAAATCCACTTACACCCAATTGGTTTACTTCCAGGAGGCAAGTTTACCAATTCCCAAGTATGATTACTTAGTATGGATTCTATTTCGCTATTTATAGCTTCTTTCCACATTTGTGCTTCTGGGTTTGACATAGCCTCTTTAAATGTTTGAGGCTCGCTCTCAATAGCGTATGCTATGAAATCTGGACCAAAAGATTTTGAGATTCTAGATCTCTGACTTCTTCTTGGTTCAATTTCCGCATTAACATTCGGTTCCTCGGGGCTTTCGTCCCTGAACGCCATCTCGTGTGTTCTTTTCCCAGAAGTCTTATCTGCTTCCCGTTTGTACGGAAAGATGTCTTCAAAGAACACAGCATCTCGAGATTCGATAATCATGTTTACATGAATATCTGGTATTTCTGATTTATGAACCAGAAACCTATAGGCACTACTATTCAAGGCATAGCCTATGAATATGCAGTCTATAGTTTTTGCTCCCAACTTAGTCTTTTTGGGTAATGGTGCCAGCACCTTTGCAAGGCACCCCCACATTTTGAGGTAATGGTAGGAAGGTGTCCTTCCATGCCATAACTCGAATGGTATAAGACCAAGTTTCTTGTGGGGTACTCTATTTAGAATATGATTTGCAGTTAATAGAGCTTCCCCCCACAAGTTCTGCGGAGCTCCAGAACTTACGAGCATGGAGTTAACCATCTCCTTCAAAGTTCTGTTCTTCCGTTCAGCAATTCCATTCTGCTGAGGAGTGTATGGTGCTGTAGTTTGATGTATTATACCAAAACTAGCACAGAACTCACTAAAATCATTTGATTCATATTCTCCGCCTCTATCGGATTTTAGAATCTTGATTTTCTTGTTGAGTTGATTCTCAACTTCGGCTTTATATGTTGTAAACATATTTATTGCCTCATCCTTACTGTTCAAAAGATACACATAACAGTATCTTGTACAGTCATCGATAAAAGTAATGAAATACTTTTTACCGCCTCTAGTTGGCATAAACTTCAAGTCACATAGATCGCTATGAATTAACCCTAAAGGTTCTGTATTTCGATCTATTGAGTGAAATGAATTTTTAGCCAACTTGGCCTCAATACAAACCTCACACTTGCGAATTTCTTCCAAGTTGAGTTTAGGAATATATCCCAGATTAGACAAGTTTTTCAAAGACTTGTAATTTACATGCCCTAATCTAGCATGCCACAGAATAGGAGACTCAAGCAAATAAACAGAAGATTTTCCTTTTATTAGCTTTGGGTACAAATACACGGACTTTTTATCAACCACTGCAACATTGGCTTTAAAAAGTCCATCAACAAGATAGCCCTTTCCCACATACATCCCTCCCTTAGTAAGTACAAATTTGTCAGATTCAAATACAATTCTAAATCCTTTCTTACTAAGTATAGATCCGGAAATCAGGTTCTTTCGGATGTCTGGAACATGAAGGACATCGTTAAGAGTAAGCTCTTTGCCCGATGTCCACTTCAGGATGACCTTGCCCTTTCCTTCAACCTTTGAGGAAGCTGAATTACCCATGAATAATTGCTCATCTTGCTCTAGCCTTTGATATTCTGAGAATAATAATTTCTCCGAGCAGATGTGCCTGGTAGCTCCCGTGTCTACCCACCAGTCTTTGTTATTGGTTGTCAGATTTACTTCTGACACCACAGCAGAAAGACTTGGTGATTCATGGTTGGTCATGTTGGCCTGTGGGTGGCTTTTCTTGTTCTTCTTTTGACGGCTGCGGCATTCATTTGCTTTGTGACCTTCTTTGTTGCAGATGTAACAGGTCCCTTTGAAGCGCATGGTTCTGCCGTCTTGAGCCTTGCCTTTGTACCCCTGGGAAGGCTTCTTCCTCTTCAAGCTTTTGGAAGTAGATGCTTTCCCCTTTGAGTCCTCGATCACATTTGCTTTTGCTTCGTAGGAGTTCTTGCTGCTCCTTTTCTCGGACTTGCGGTTGTCCTCCTCTATACGAAGCCTCACAATGAGATCCTCCAACTTTAGCTCCTTTCGCTTGTGCTTCAGGTAGTTCTTGAAGTCTCTCCACGCAGGGGGAGCTTCTCCACGATGGTTGCAACCTGAAAAGTTTCAGGAAGAATCATACCTTCGGCCTCTATCTCGTGCAAGATAAGTTGGAACTCTTGCACCTGACTGATGACAGTCTTGCTATCCACCATTTTGTACTCCAGAAATCGTCCAACGACGAACTTCTTGGTACCAGCATCTTCAGTCTTGTATTTCTTGTCAAGACTGGCCCATAATTTCTTTGCCGTAGTGATTGGACTGTAGACGTTATAAAGAGAGTCATCCAGTCCATTAAGAACATAATTTCGGCAAAGGAAATCACCTTGCGTCCAAGCATCGACTGCAAGGACTGAGTCCCGATCAGTTCCGGGTTCTGGTGGATCCTCCTGCAGGAATTTGGCCAGATGTAGAGTGGTCAAGTAGAAGAGCATCTTCTGTTGCCACCTCTTGAACTCTGTGCCATCAAACTTTCCTGGCTTCTCCGGCTTCGGGTTAGGAAGTGGAGTTGGCATCAAACCTTGGAGCGGTATATTTGTTGCCTTGCTGGAGGTATCTTGATTTGTCTCAGACATTTTTTTCTGCAAGTTCAAGCAGAACAGAAGTGAGAAACAATAATTGTCTTAAGATTGTTGGGTATTCTGCTTAACAAGAATCAATCTGACAACTTATCAAGATCACTGAGATATCAACAATCTAATTGGCCAGGTCGGCAAATATCAGGTGGGAGGTTTTCCGTTCAAAGAACGTTCCTTAATTCAAGAACCACCTTTCAATTTCCTTCCTTGGTTTAAGCACCAATTAGACTGAATCCAAGTCAGTCTCAATATACTGTAAAGTATATCCCCTGTATAAAGGATTTAATCCACTTATACAGTTTCACTTAGACTGAATCTAAGTCAATCTCGATATACTATAAAGTATATCCCCTGTATAAAGGACTTAGTCCACTTATACAGTAATTGAAGTGAGGTACGCTTACAGCGAATCTCCTTAAGACAATTACGTCCCCCGCACCGGTGCTAACGGGATAATGGACGCTGGTCTCCCAAGATACAACACTTCTTCACGGTATTTGGATAGCACTACCAAATCACCGTACGGTCGAACCGTAGTCAACCAGTACCTACACAGGATTAGCAAAACAGCGGTATAACGACAAATTTCAAATGAATATTTGTCTTACTCTTTTGGAGGAACACCCACTGTTGAGGACGTAGGAAGGTTGAAGAATTTTGGCAGAATCTCCTTTAGGAAGTAGCTTCGGATTCCCACTTCACTTTGAAGTCGCGGATTCCCACTTCGTTGGAAGTCACTTCTGGAATTCGTGGATTCCCACTTCGCTGTTGGAAGTTGCTCTGGAAGTCGAGGAGTCGCACTTCACTGGAGCCCAGTTCAGAACGGAGGCAGAACTTATAGAGAGAGGGAGAGATCTTTCAGAAGAGAGAAAGATTCTTCAATTTGGTGTGTATGAGAATGAACCCCTGGGGCGCTTTTTATAGCGCTCCGGAGGGGTATTCTCGTCCGCCAATTCCCAACAGTTGCGACGGTTCGGACAGAACCGTCGCAACCGACCAACCGCTCTGTCGGTTTTCCGACAGCGGTTGGCGAACGGTCGGATCCGTTCGCGCGGGCGGACACCCGTTGGAGTTTTCAAATCCTTCCGCGGGCGGGTTGGATTAACGGCCCCTGATTCAAAAAGAGAACCAGGTAGGGAACTCAGACCACGGACCACGGACCACGGACCACCGAGCCCCCGGACCCGGACCCGAGCCCGGCCCGGCACCGGCACCGGCCGGCCGCCGCCAGCGGCGGCGCGCGTGCGTGCACGTACGCATGTACGAGTATAGTTCCCTCCAATTCGCGCGCGGAAAACTCCAAGTACCCAAAGGGCACACCCTTTGGTCTCATTTTTTCTCTATTTATACCCATATACTTCCATCACATGGCCAATGTGGGACTAAATGCTTGTAGCTAAATTTAGTCCCTTTTGGCTTTGAATTAGGCAATCTTTGGACTTGAATATCTCATTCATTCGAAGTCGGAATTGAACATGTAAATATACCACGTTCATCACAAATGGAAGGAGAACACACTCCAACCATCATCCGGTTGATTTGATCAACGGATCTCGCCATAATTCATCTCGAAGATTCAGCTTTTATATTCTTCAATTCCAACAATTTCTTCTTTTGAGGATTCAAGATGCAACAGAATATGAAGCTCACACTTGGACTTGCTCAGGAATTGACCAAAAGAGATCGAATTGAAAATCTAGCCTAATTAATAAAAAAGAATAAATTTAAAATCTGTCCCCCATGAACACATGCCATGTTTCTCTGTCCAAAAAAATAAATAAATAAATAAATGAAGGATGAGCTGTGATCCATCAACTTCCAATTCAGGAGTAGTTTCGAATCTCAATTATTTGCAAGTGGGAGGGTGCTCCCCAACCCAAAGTAATCTAACCTAATTAATAAAGAATAAATTTAGACAAAAGAGTTCGAATCTCTATATTTACAATGACAGGAGAGTTCCGTGTATTGCTGCATTGACGAAAGAGTTCGAATCCCTATTATTTGCAAGTGGGAGGTTGGTCCCCAAGGAATCTAACCTAATTAATAAAGAATAAATTTATTAGAAAGCTTTTTGTTTTTTCCCCTCAATGAAGTTGCTTGGAAGGTGCTGCTGTTGGCGGAAAAATTATGGGAGCATCTTTTGCAATTATTGTTTCGGTGACTCATATGGTCTGAGTGCTCTTGTTCTTGGCCCACAATTGGAAATCTTGTGCCTCTTTCTTCTCTTTACCTCTTTGTCATGACATGGCTTTCAACTTTTGTGAGTGAAAGAGGGAATCTGTCTGTGTCTGTCCCCATTGCTTTCTTATGCCACCCTCATCTTTTGGTACAAGGCCAGGGTCATCTTCTCCTTTTTGGCATCTCATGAGTGCTTGATCTTTAATTAAGCACAAGTTGAAAATAAATTAATTAATTACATCAATCAAGCTTGTTTCATTCATGTTTGGATTCAAGGAGGGGGAGAAAAATAGAAAGTAGGAAGTGAAATTAAAAAATGTGAAAGTGTAATAGGGAATTAAAACTTGTGCAGTTCTCTTTCTTAGTGTTTGATTGTAAACTGAAAGTATAAGTAGAAAAATATATTGTGTTATTCGATGACAGTAATGTAAAAGTAGAAATAGAAATGGAAGAGTTGTTTGATCGCAAAATAATTTTAAAATAAATATTAATTTTGAGAGTTTTTTTAGACTGTAATTAGACTGCAAGTGAGATTTATATAAACATAAAATTAACTGTTTTTAGTTACAACTCCAAACAAATGAGATTTACATGACCATAAAATTAACTGTAACACTCTAAAAGTGAAAAAATGATTATGTAAAATAAGTGTCTGATGCCAAACAAACATCAAAAGCGGTATGAACTTCTGTCACGCTCCGCTTCCCAAAATACGCGAAAACGGAGTCGCGAAAAAGGTCGGCGACGTATATACGCGAGGAAATACCCCACGCATACACGCTAAGCCTAAAGTAACCTAAACAAGCTACAAAATCTATTACGATAAATCAATATCACTGCAATATGACATATAAAGATCTAACACAATGATAACAGATGAATAAAGAAAAGAAAATGGCAACTGGATGCGATAAACATAGAATCAGGAAATAACATGAATAAAAGAACAAGAATACCTATAGTCAAGAAAAGAGAGATTTCAGCTCCTCGTAACCCGTACGATCACACGAATACCTGAACGATATAAGAAAATGTCCAATACCCTGAACATGCGAATCCAGGGTCGTCAGAAGCGACCTAATGAGTGTGTGTGTAAAGAGGAAGGTGTTTGTGCATAATAAACAATGTGCATAAAATAATAACAAGATAACTGCAAACATAAAATAACTAAATAACATGATAAATAAATAACTGAATAACAATAACATGAATAAGCGTGCGGATAAAAGACAAGTAAAACAACTATAAACGAACAACTGATGGCATAAGGTATACCTAGCATATGTCACTAGTTTGATGTACAATCCTATATCTATCATAGTTATATATACATGCAGATGGGAGATCACGGTTAGTCACAATACATTAACAGTTTATTATTATTAATTATGTCAGCAAACACCAATTGCCACATGTAATAGACGCATCCCATATTACGCCTACCACACATGTCAATCGAGGTCCTCAGTTATTGAAACTGATCAGTTGGAGACATTATCTGTGTTTTAGGTGGGTCCCGTGCATACCAGGGACCACGGCCCGGACTCCTGGCGCTGAACTAGGACCTGCCGCAAGGTAGTCAGGGACATGTATAACAGGAACAGGTACATGTATAATATGTATAACAGGAACAAGACAGGGTGCCAGTCACCCTACGTGAACCCTACAGTGGAACCCTCTTTCAGCTGCGCAACCTAAATCCTAAGTCCACCCAAAATACAGACGTTGTCTCCTCCATCAATTTCCCCAATCCCAGTGTAAGTTGTTTAATATCATGTTATTAGTTTATCAAGATTTCATAATATGCATGTTACTTGAATCACTGGGATAACTCGGTGGTAGTCACGGTAACAATATCAATATGGAATCAGGATACCGGTATAAAAGAAATATATAAAATCAATGAACAGGATACGGGTATAACAGGAATATGTAACAAGCATAACATGACGGTGTTATTACCGTGTAATAATATTTTTCCAGCAATTAAGTAACATGAACAATAGTATCGGGTAGATATCATGTATAAACAATCAATCAGCCTCAAGATCATTATACTATATTCTAAGATTTATTACCACTAGATCAGTTACAATGTCAAGTCTAGTCTAAGGTATATCAATACTAGACTTAAGCCAACAACAGCGATCTATCAACAATGAAATGATACTGATACAAGCTCATATTAACTACACAAATATAGTGGATCAATCAATAATGTCTCATGAAATGATACAAGTGAGAATACTAGTAAAATATCTCAGACAGTCAAATTAAATGATGAAAGTGAAACACAAATATTTATTGACAACGGTAAATAACGAAAAAGACAAAAGCAAACACTCACAACACGATTAAATAAAATTTAAAAAAGAAGTAAAACACTCAAAAAATAGAATTATAGAAGGAAAAGAAAACACTCACAATAAAATTTAATAAAATTAAACAAAGAAGTGACACTCACCTGAACTCGAGCGCAAGTCCAAAGCACTGAAATCATAAGGCCTCGAAAATCTACATAGATTATTTCAATAGAAATTATTTGATTTTTTTTTTTAAAAGATATTTTACTTGGGAGTTATAAGGGGGTTTTAGTCTTGATTAATTAGTTTGGAGATTAGAAATATGATGCTTTAGGTTTAATGAATTTAGTAGGTTTAGTTTAAATCAATTTCTAATTTTTGTTGGATTTTAATAGGCTTAATCATTAGAATATTTAACGAGTTTGAATTTACAATTAAGGAAAATGGCTTTAAAGTGATTGATTTGATTTAATTTCTTGTTGGTATTTATCTAAAATTTTTATCTTAGAAATTAGAAGTGTTGTAGAATATTATTTATATTTTTCTCTATTTTTTTGATATTTTTAACTAATTTTTTTAACATGCAAATTCACCTCTCTATTTATCTCTTTCTTTCTTTCTTTTTTTCTTTCTTTTTTTTAATTATAATTAATAGCCCAAGCCCAGACCCAGGCTGGACCAGGCCAAGCCCAGACTTGGTCCATAATTCTTGTTTTTTTTTTCTTTCTTTCTTTTTAACCGGCCCAAGGTCCTGCTGGCCTAGCTAGGCCCGGCCGGGTCCAGGAAATTCATTTTTTTTAATGGGAGTGTGCACAGTGGTCCCTTTTTCTTTTCTCTTTTCTCTTTTATATGACTATTTTCTCACTTTCAGATTGCTACAGTTAATTTTGTGGTCGTGTAAATCTCATTTGTAATAAGTTGTAACGCAAAATAGTTAATTTTTTGATTATATAAATCTCACTTGCATTCTAATTACAATCTATTTTTTTATTTTTTTAATTAATTTTTATTTTAATATTATTTTGCGGTCAACTTTGTGATCAATTTTTCACACTTTCACTTACATTACCATTCAAATTCCGAAAAAGACATAACATTTTTCAAACTATACTTCTCAACAACATCCAACATCGAAAACTTACTAACCATGCTACATTGATAGTTTTTTGGTGCTTTCTCTTATTCATATTGATTTTCTTTGACTCTCAATATCGTATGGACTCATCTTTATTCTATTCGATTATTCATAAAATTAAATATCTTTGTGTTAAAAATTTATATGTCATATTGCAGTGACTCTATTGCTTTCATAGTTGATTTATATAACTCGTTAAGGTTACATTAGGATTAGTGTGTATATATGAGGTATTCTCCTCGCGTATATATGTCATCGGCTCTCGTCGCGTCTCCATTCCAATGTATTTTGAAAAGCGGGGGTGACAGATCTGATGACATTATGAATGGCAGTGGAAAGACTCGCAGTGTCCAGTTAGGAGGTACCTATATAGTTAGAACCCACACAATCAATCTCCCAGAGGCAAAAAACAATGTCTCATAAGGTCGAAACATTATGGGTGGTGGCATGATTTATGGTGTACAGTTGAAGGTAAATCGTAAATGAACAAAGTACATTGTAAATCTACAACAAACAACTAGCGGCTAACACTTTTAATGACAGGGAAGCAAATTTGAATCAAGATGCACTCACAGATTCACAACCAACTCTAGAAAGCAGAAAGGAAAATCCAAATCCCCAACATCCCGCAACAATATTAACACAATATTGAGAACATAATACCTCAGTTCAAAGAAAATAAATAAAGAGGCTATGCAAACAATTCCCCCCCCCCCCCCCCCCCCCCCCCCCAAAAAAAAAAAAAAAAAAAAAAAAAAAAAAAAAAAAAAAAAAAAAAAAAAAACTATCTCAATTGTAACAAAAAACATTGCATAATAATAATAAAAAAGAAATTATGCGAGAGAGTAATGAGGCCAAGCTTCAAGCGGAAGTTCAATCTTATAAATATGCCACCTTGATTCGATACGAGTGTAATGTTCCACACAAGTTACTATAATCTAAATTACAGCATGAATTTTCACCAAACTATTCGCCATAGAAACTACTCAATTTCAAAGCATTGTCTTTGACCTGAAAGATGAAGGTGTTGTTGGGTGGGGGGGGGGGGGGGGTGGGGGGTGTGGGTGGCGAGCTTCATTTGTTCACTCTGCAACATCAGAAAAACCTATGACATTATGTAGGCATTTTCCTCCCGGTTCTCTTGAACGCCAAGCAAACCAACATGAAAGTATTTTCACACCATAGCATCTCCTTTCATTTCATAGCTTCCATGCCTACTAAAAAACACATTTTCAAATTATATCATTGAGAAGGCTCCACGCGTACTAAGATTGATTGAGTTTCTACTATCAATTTAGTACAAGAGCTTACATGTATTCGAAGAGTTTGGCCATACTCCTGAAGATGGGATTCACTATTTCGTTCGTTGTTTAGAATCTCTTTTCAAGAAAAACACTTCCGTTTGCATATTCTGAAGCCATGTGTCTACTGTTACATGTGACAAGTACGATGTTAGAATTAATGACGATTAGTATGCAACAAGCCATTTTCACCGCATTCATGAATTACTGAAAAAAAAAATATCAAAATGTGCACACATTTTTATGTTTGTAGCATAGGTTGATATCAGACGACTTTTATTCTATCATAAATCAAATAGCTCTCTAGAAAATGTCTGACATTGTCAAAAAAAAAAAAAATTATTGGTCATCTTATTAATAACAATTAGTTGTCTTGTGATAAACTTAACAATATTTTTATCTTCCAATGGCTAAATTATTCATTGATTCATTTGTGTCCTTAAGTTGCATGGATAACTACCAAAATAGCAATTACAATCAAATTTTTGTACAATTAATAGGTTTAGTTGTGATTATTACTGAAAGACTTTATTTCTATCATCTTCCTCATATTTGGCTTTGCATGCGTCAAATCATAAACATTTCCCAAGTTATTAAGTAGAACGACAATAATATCTTTGGAATTAAGGCTACTTGTCTATGGATCAGACCGTCTGAGTCTGAGCCATGGTTTCTTTTTCACATAATTAAATGTAAAGCTAGTGAAGGTCAATTAAATACAAGTGATTTACCTTTGTCATTTGCTGGTGGAGGTGCTGATGATGACATTAATTAGCAGCCAACGACATTGATGAGAAGCTCATAGAAGAGAAACAAGCATCAACCTTTCTTTCACCCACCTTCTTCTTCTTCTTAATGAATTTTGTATTTAGCTACCATTATCCTCGAGAAAATCAAGAAGAAAGTGCCTCATTTTTCCATTATCCCTATCTATTCCGAAAGAAGAAAATGAGGTTTCATCTAGCTGTGGACAACCAAAGATATTAACATCTGTCAGGTGATGAAAGGCAACTGCACGAGAACTGAAGGAACACAGCCTTGGTAGGTAACACAATGTAATACTTTTGAGATGGGAGAAGACGGCCACTTCCCTCTCCACTTTCATTACCTGTGCCGCCTCCCCATCACCATCTTGTTTGTCAGCATCTTCATCACCAATTACTTCTTTGAGATGTTCAAGTCCGCTCAGAAATAACTCTTCGAGGTAAGGGAGGTGCAGAATCCATGTGAGATTTTTTAACCATCTATTATCACTTACATCCAGCCTACGAACATTTCGGATCAGCATTCTTTGCTCCGGACCTCCCCAAGTGAACTTCTTCAACTCACGGAGATGGCAGAGACCAAAATGACTTAAATTCTCAAATTCCTCATTATTCTGACCGATTGCTGATATCTCCTCTAGCTCCAAACAATATACAAAGACCAATGATTTAAGGCTTCGCTTTGTACCACTATGAGAAAGTGATTGTGATAATTTGACACTGGTCACCCGTTTCAGATCACATATTGAGATATCTCCAAAGGATATAGACTTGTTCTGCGAGATTCGTTCCACGGCTGACAATGACTTTACGGCGATATTCAATCTCTTTATACTCGATTGCTCCAACTCAATACTTGCTTCACCCTCGTCATCAAACAACACTGTACCTCTCAAATCCAGCAGCTCCAGTTTCTCCAGTCTTGATATCAACCCGCTATGAAACTGGAACGAATCATTACACTGTAGTATCAAGAGTTTCAGTTCGACCAGATAGTCTGCCTCCTTGGGCAGAGAATGTAATTCATTCCAACCCAGGTTCAAGTGTCGTAGTCGAACAAGACTGCCGATAGCTGGCGGAAGCTCTTTGATACCAGTTCTTGATAGATCAAGATATGTGAGGACAGGCATGTCTCGGAAGAAACCATCAGGAATCTTTTGTAACTTGTCGCATCCTTCAAGTATGAGTGCTGAGAGGTTGGGGCAGCTAACGTGCTCTGGCAATGCTATTTTATATCCTGAGAACATAATTGATATTATCTCTGCCTCTCTCCATCTCTTCAAGTCCAGAGATGTCGAACCCATCAGCTTAGCTTGACCTGGAACTATCCATTTATTTTTGCTTGCGCCATAGTCTGATGCTATCCACAGAGCCATCCCGCGAATGATATCATGCAACTTGACAAGCAGCGAATCATCTCTGGCCTCCTCTAGCAGCCCTGCTCGTTTGAGCCACTGGATGATTGTATGCCCTCTGCTATAAGCGGCATCAATATCATCAACATACTCCACTATCAAATCCATGCCAATCCAACAATGGATAAGTTCTCCAACAAAAATGGGTGCATCTTCCGGCCACAGAGCACAACGAAGAAAGCACTTCCTTTTTTTTTTTGGAGGATTGAAGATGCAACAGAGGGAAGAGAAGCTCAAACTTGATTAATTTAAGATCGAATACAAAGAGTGATTTTGTGAAGTTGTCAGGACTAGTTGCTCATGCCTGTTTCTTTAGCATTGATACTTTTTCTCTGAGACAAAGCATTGATTTTATTCCAAAGAAACCATTAAGAGAAAAGAAAAGAGAGGAGTGGAATCTGGAAAAGGAACAATTAAAGATAGAAAGGAAAAAAAAAAGGAAGGATGGAAGAGGAGGAGAGGAATCTGAAAAAGAAAGAAAAGTCATTCGTGCGATTCGAACCCAGCAACAGAAAATCCGAACCCGTTACGGGAGATTTGGAGTTGCGCTCGTTGTGGACCCGATGCACAGGCAATTCGAAGACCGATCTATGGGATGATCCGTAGATTAGTACCGGTCCGTGCAGTAAAGACCAGACGGTGATTCGGTTTCAAAATCGCGTCATTTCATGTGAGTGTTCGTTCTTATGCAATTTCTTATTTACCGTTGTCGGTATGCGTTTACATGTTACACTTATCATTTCATGTGACTTTCTATTATATTATATCAGTTTGATTACTTGTACTACCTCATGAGATACCCCTTGAAAACTTGATTGACTATATATGACATCTACCTGATAACTATTGTATTTATGTTACTGAAAGTTACTGGGAAATGATTGTTTGACCGTAACACCTTATACAGTTTTATTGTTCATCGTATACACGGTTACTGATATTGTTCACTGTTACTGATATTGTTCACCGTGTATACGATTACTGTACTGATATTGTTACCGTCACCGTATCATCCCAGCTATTGGAATGACATAGATATTGATTGTTATTAATGGCACTACCTAACTGACTGTACACCTGGCACCTTTTCTGGGACCTTGGCCTAACTATGTTACTGTTACCTGACATCTAGTACTCCTGTATCCCCTGTACCCATGTCCCATGCAATGTTACCCTGTTAATAGCACAGTCAGACCGGCGTCCGGCGGACTTGCCGCCTGGTGTCGGGATGACGAGGATGTATCCCACAATCGTACTAGCGTCCGGTGGATCCTGAATGGAACTAAGTGTCACACGGAACAAAATGTCACACCATACACATGGTGGGGGCCACCTCTTGAATCTGTGGGGGTCACCTCTAGAATCCATTCCCCTCAGAGCAAAGTGCCACACGGAGCAAAGTGCCACACCACACACGTGGTGGGGGCCACCTCTTGAATCTGTGGGGGCCACCTCTTGAATCTGTAGGGCTATCTCCTGATTGTGCCACCTGGTGTTAGCGTGATCAACATTCTCAGTGCATATTAACACCCACACGTACTTGTATGCTGATAACACCTTGACCTTATGTTATTTAGTCTATTCCCTATCCGAATAATGATACCCGCATATCAGAGTTCGGATGAGTTCTACTGGAAGTGCGGGCTCCAGTGTGAACTGTCGGTGTTGTGGGACGCCGGTGGGAAAGGGACAAAGATAACAAAGAACACTATTGATTGTTATTGAATGGTTTGAATGAAACACAATGTGTTATGCCCTGAATTGATACTCTGCCTTATGATATATGGCTATACACATAATTGTAACCAGGACCAGATTGTATCCCAGATTAGTGACATGAGATAGGTTACACATCTTGACCTCAGTTGCTTGCTCACAGTTGTGATAGTCGTCTTATGTCTTTATTCATGTTGTTATCAGTTATACTACAGTTCAGTTATTTATCTTGTTATTCAGTTTCTTATATCTGCAGTTGTTCTTATTATTAGTTTATGCACACTGTTTTCATGCACGAGCTTTTCCCTTTACACACAGACTCACCAGGTCGCTTTCTGACGACCCTGGATTTACACGTCCAGATATTGGACGCTTTGTTTCTATTGTGCAGGTGTTCGATGAGACGGCACGCTTGCGAGGAGCTGGACGCTCTTTCTTTTGATTCCGGTATTCTTTCCTTTCTTTATTCCTGTTATTATTTTTATTCATGTATATCACACTAGGCTTCTATTCCATTCTTTATTTCATTTCAGATCCTGTGTAGCCTTTATATGTATTATTGCAGTGATCATTGATTATTTTGGTTCAGATTTATAGCTTGTTCAGGTTAATGTAGGCTTAGCGTGTATACGTGGGGTATTTTCCTTGCGTATATGCGTCGCCGACTCGTGTCGCGTCTCCGCTCCAGCGTATTTTGGGAAGCGGGGCGTGACATTGTGTTTTTCAGTATTTGATTAGTAATGTGAAAGTGAAAGTGAAAGAATTGACCACAAATTGACCGAAAAATAATATTAAAATAAATATTAATTTTGAAATTTTTTTAGACTGTAATTAGACTGCAAATAAGATTTAGATAACCACAAAATTAACTGTTTTGAGTTACAACTTCAAACAAATGAGATTTACATGACCACAAAATTAACTGTAACATTCTAAAAGTAAAAAAAATGATTTTGTAATAAAAAGTTAAGAGAGACAAGAGAAAAGAAGAAAAATTTTCTTCTCATTTTTCATTTCTGATGTCAAACAAACATCGAAAATGAGATCTGAACTTCCCCACTTCCCCGAAAAAAATATCTCAACTTTCAAAAGTGATCGAATCTGAATTAATTAATTACATAATCAAACTTATTTCTCACTTTTTCTAAATGTCTATTTATCTTTACATTTACTATTTTAATATGAACTCGTGAGATCCCAAATCATTGTGTCCTGGTACATTCTCATGTCTCTCTCTACATAATACAACAATGAAAAAAAAAAAAACTAAAATTAGTTTGTAATAAATTTATCAATTATGTAAAACTATCTAATTGAACGTTATTATTACATGACTCCAGCTCTTTTAATCGTTTTCAATTGCGTTCGTGTCATATTTACTATATAATTAAATTAAAGTTATAACATTAAATAATAGCTACTCAAATAATGAATTAAATAATTTTATCTTGAAAATATATAGTCGATATTTAACATCTAACTAGTTTTTCATCTAAACTATTTCCATCAAGACATTAATTATTTTTCTTAAAAGATGTTCACATGAGGCACGCATTTAAAAAAATGGATTTAAAAATAAAACTAGCGCTACACAAAAGCTCAAGTTTCGACTCATATAAAAGACGTTCGACATGCAGGGACGAATTGAAATAAAATTATAATGCACTTAATTCTTATCATAACTTTAGAGTTTTGTTGTAATAACATGTACTTTAATAACATATCAAAACAAATAAAATTTAAAAATTACTTTACCTTTAAGGTTATATTCTATATTAAAACTTTCTTATTGCATATTACTTATTATGTGATGGCTTAAACTGTTTTCATACCACAATTTGCAAATCATTTAAGTTAAGAGCTATTTAAATTAACATTCGACCAGTCTTTCTCTAAAGAAAAAGGACTTAAAACCTGTTAGTTGTCGTCAGTGACTGTAAGTCGTAAGTAATAAATTTTTTTATAGTTGTAAGTGAGTTACATGTGAGTGAGCTTTAAGATGTTTTGTTGGTAATGTAATATTATAAATGAGAAAGTATATTGCATTTTATGGTATTTGATTGTCGTAATGTGTAAATCATAAGTAAAAAAATGATCACAAAATTAATTATTTAGTGATTTAAAAATATTAAAAAGTGAATAAAACTAGAGATGAGGGACGCCATATGGACATCAACATTTCAACTGGCTATACCGCCTGTCATCACATTCCCCACGCCACTTCTCCTCGGCTTATTGACGGCGTTCCCCCTCTTTTTGGTATTGTTTCTGTCACGTCCTACTGATCAAAATAGAGTACATGACATGATCGGCAACCTGTACACGTCGGATAGAACGTCCCAACGTATACACGTTAAGCCTACTGTACATCTGTGGTAAAAACACTGCTGATATATTATAAGTAACAAGAGTACATAACACAGTCAATACAGTACCAAAAGTACAGTACAGTACACCAGAGTCCATCAGCATAATTATACAGTAAGAAAAACAGAAAAACATATGTACAACTGAGACATACTGCGAACTCAAGAAGAGACAACAAGCTCACGAGCTGTCCTACAACTGCTCAGCCAAACCGTCCAGATACTCTACGTCCTCCTCAGATGGTATAACCACGGACTCTATATCTGGGCAAGCAAACCCAGGGTCTCAGATGCGACCGAGCAAGTGTGCAAAGGAAAAGAAATGAACAAAGTACTAACAAAGTATAAACATGCACAGGAGATAAATAAGAACTCTAAATAAAGGACGACAAGAATCGTACTGGAATCAAGCATGATCAATGAATGCATAAACATGTGCTATGAGACTTAACAATCGAGGAGTTCTGATCAGGTGGGTGTATCCCGTGCATACCCGAGATAACGGCCTTAAACAAGCCCCTGGCTGCTAAGACCAGGGCCCTCCGCTAAGAGGGGAGCATGAAACAAGTAACAAGAGCTCATGGAGCTATATACAATTGGTAGGTAGCACTATCATCCCCTGCAGTGGGAGAACAATATGGATCTAGTACACCCACCTGATAAGATCTAATCAATCATCTAGTCTCCCCATCCCCAAGTGATTTCTTTTCAGGATAACAAGTAATGACAGGAGGTAACTGGAACAGGTGACAAAAAAAATAGTAACAAGCGTTACGACCTGCGGCCTATAGTTATGTAGATGAGTGTGCATGTTTCTAGCAAATAACTGTCATGAACAATATACTCAACTATCATGTGTAACAAGAAGCACTACCAGGCGTATCAAGGTAACATGTAACGGTAGTACGTAATCACAGTAACATGTAACGGTAGAACATAATAGAACTATATGTAGTTATCTCCATGTTAACATGCACACTCCAAATAGTCCATAGGCCAAGTTCCTACTCTGATATCCTACTCAACACCTAAGATCCAGGTCAAATACCCAGACTAATCATAATATAGGAATGATATGACTCTAAAAATGATATAGTTGGAGAAATCACAAGAATACAGGGAAACACTTGCCTTATGATTGAAGTTCTCGCTGTTCTGATTCCAACGAGACCCAGAACGCGCGATTCCGACGTCTATTGTCCAAGTTATCGTCCGACGCACGGCTCAGGGTCTATTTTATAAATTCTGAATATGAATAGGGTGTTAAAAATAAATTTTCAGAGTTATAAATGAAATATTAAAAGTCCACAAGGACTGTTTTGTAATTTACCTTTTTAAGTATGCAGGTTGTGGGTTTTTGTCACTTGCGGATCGGGTAAACGACCAAACCCGTTATGGGTTCTTTTCTTTTCCTCCACAGCGCTGTGCACGCTGTGAACTGCGGCAGCACCAGCAGCGCGGGCTGCTGCTAGCCGCGGCGAGAGGCGGGCGCGGTGGTGCTCCGGCTGCGCGCGCGCGGGGCTCCGGCGAGGGTCGGAGCTCCGGTGGTGCTTCCGGCGAGTGGTGGTTTCGACTCCGGAAGGAGGCGACGGCGGAGAGGTTTTGGTGGTGCCGGAGTTGTGCGGGTGGCTCCGGTGAGGGCACGGTGCCGGAGATAGGAACACCCGGTGGTGGTGGTGGTGGTGGTTTTGTACAGTGAAAGAGAGAGGTGGGGAAGTGGTTGGTGTGTTTTGTTGGGTGGCCAGTGGTGGTGGAGTTAGGTGGCCGGAGGTGGTGGTGGAGTTAGGTGGCCGGAGGTGATGCTGTTGGGTGGCCGGAGTTGTGGTGGTGAGGACGACGGTGACGCAGGGATGTTGGCAACGGGCGCTGGCTCTGTGTGTGTGTGTGTGAGAGAGAGAGAGAGAGAGAGAGTATTTGGTTAGGATTTAAAATGAAATAGGTTTATATAGATTTAGATTTTCCATTAGGAAGAGTGTAGAAAGTTAAACACCAATCCCTAATGTCGGTTAACGAATTCTCTGGAAAACCCTGGTCTTGCAACAGTGTTAATGAAATGGGATGAATATTAAGATATATATTATTTATGATATTTAAATAACAGGGTCCGAATATGACTAGTGTCGAATAGTCCCCAAAAATTAGGAAAAATAGAAAATATTAGTCTAAGACGTAAAAAAAAATCGGATTATAAAAATGTAAACCGGTTTGTCAATTAAAAAATCCCGAAAGGATCTGTGAGACTGGGCGACACCCATTCGGCCCGATTTTGGACTAATTCTGAAAAATTGTCAAAAATACTCGCAGGTAGAAAATAATATTTTAACGCTTATTACTAAAGTAGATTCTCGAAATTTTACCCCATTTGCAAATTAAAAATCGTTGAGTTAATCATCTGTTTTAGGTTAACTCCGATATCGGATATTTTCCAAAAGAAAACAGAAAACAGTTTAGAAAATTTTAGAAAATCTAAACAGTGAGAAAATCGGTTGTGACACAGAAACTAGTATAGTCTGATTTTTAGGTTTGATCAAGATCCTACGTACTTCATATCGTATGACGGTGACACGTAGAAGGACAACGGAGGGTTACAGTTTCCTCCAAGCTTCCTTAAGTTTTCTTTCTTTCCATTCTCGGTGGGAATAGAATTTAGAATAATTTGTTAAAACTTAATGAGAAGCAACCAGGGCCGTCTCAAATATTTTGGATTCTTGTACGAACATATGGGGAATTCCAAAATTGTTCATAATCTAGCATAAAAACCAGATAAAAATTTTGTAACATATTATCAAAAAATCCCAAAAAAGCGAAAAAAGTATTCAATTTTTGAGATGTGATTCACCGCCTTCAGAGTCAAAAAGACGAAATCATGCAACAAGAATGAAAACAGAAGGCCAGATCAAACTCAAAAATGGAAATCCAGATGGATATTTATGAGAGGCAAAGCCAAAAGAGGGGAGAGCAAAGACAAATACTAAAAATCTCATATACTTGCCAAATACTAAAAATCTCTTATAATGTAGCCTTGTACCTAGTCAGTATGCAATCGCAGTAAAATTCTTTTGTATTGGATAACCTCACGTCTTCACCAAAAACTACATGCATCATCACCATGTCTGCCAAAATTAGATGTAGAAACTGTTCTCCATGTCTTTCCATCAGATAATAAATTGACATAGAAATTTTTAAGGGTTTTATTCTTTGAAAGTTGAGAGATTTTTTTTTTTTTTTTTTTTGAGGAAATAATGAATGAAACGGGTGCTTTCAATTATTTACTCTTAATTTATCTATTTATTGCTCATCTTGCATTGAGTCCGATTCAGCCCAACTCAAAAGTTTGGTATTGGGTCAGATGGGCCATTGATCCATTCATTTTATATCCATGATTGGGGTCAAAGAAACCCAGAAAGGATTCAAAACATCAGACTAAGATACCCGGACCGTGGGGCCCTCTCAACAGTGGGGCCCTGAGTAACCGCTCTTGCAAAGAACCGGCCCGGTTTATTCTCATTTATTCTTTTACATATGTTAGAATACAAATATAATGCACATCACAACTTTAGAGTTTGAGAATAGTGATATGGATTTTGATATGATATCTGAGCAAACTCAAGTCCTTAACATCCCACAACAATATTAACACAATATTGAGAACATAATACCTCAGTTCAAAGAAAATAAATAAAGGGGCTATGCAAAAAAAACTCTTCCAAAAAAGCCCATCTCAATTGTAACAGAAGGCACTGGATAATAAAAGAAAGATAGCAAATTATACGAGATAGTAAATGAGGCCAAGCTTCAAACCACAAGTTCAATCTTGTAATATGCTACCTTGATTCGATACGAGTATAATATTTCATACAAGTGACTGTAATCTCAATTACAATATGAATTTCTACCAAACTATTTGCCATCGGAACTACTCAATTTCAAAGCATTGTCTATGGCCTGAAAGATGAAGGTGTTGTTGGAGGAGAGCGAACTTCATTTGTTGACTCTGCAACATCAGAAAAACCTATGACATTATGTAGGCGTTTCCTCTTGATTCTCCTGAACGTCAAGCCAACCAACATGAAAGCATCTTCACACCATAGCCGTCCCCTTCATTCTATGGTTTCCTTGCCTATTGAAAAACACATTTCCAAATTATATCATTGAGAAGGCTCCATACCTAACAAGATTGATCGAGTTTTTACTATCGATTTATTACAAGAGCTTACATGTATTCGAAGAGTTTGGCCATGCTCCTGAAGATGGGATTCTCCATTCTGTTCGTCGTTTAAAATCTCTTCTCAAGAAAAACACTTTCGTTTGAGTATTCTAAAGCCATGTGTCCACGATTACATGTGACAAGTAGGATGTTAAAATTAATGACGATTAGTATGCAACAAGTCATATTCACACAGCATCCATGAATTACTGAAAAAAGAAAATCTCAAATTGTACGTACATTTTTATGTTTGTAGCATAAGTTGATATTATATGACTTCTATTGTATTATAAATCATAATGGCTCTCTAGAAAACATCAGAGATTGTCAAAAAAATTATTGGTCATCCTATTAATAACAATTAGTTGTCTTGTGATAAACTTAACAGTATCTTTATCTTTCAATAGCTAAATTATTCATGGATTCATTTGTATTCTTAAGTTACATGAATAACTACCAAAATAGCAATTACAATCAAATTTTTGTACAACTAATAGCGTTAGTTGTTATTATTGCTGATAGACTTTATTTCTATCATCTACCTCATATTTGGCTTTGCATGCGTCAAAGCATAAACATTTCCCAAGTTATTAACTAGAACGATAATAATATCTTTGGAAATTAAAGCTACATATCTATGCAACAGACTGTCTGAGCTATAGTTTCTTTTTCACATAATTAAATGTAAAGCTAGTGAAGGTCAATTATACAAGCGATTTACCTTTGCATTTGCTGATGGAGGTGTTAATGAAGACATTAATTAGAAGCCAACGACACAGATGAGAAGCTCAAAGAAGAGAATTACAAGTATCAACCTCTTTCACCCACCTCTACTTCTTAACGAAATTTGTATTTAGCTACCTTTATCCTTGATAATATCAACAAGTGCGTGGCGTATAAATAGAACATTCCTACATATTTCGAAAGAAGAAAAGGGGGTTTCGTCCAGCTGTGGACAACCAGAGATACTAACATATGTCAAGCGATGGAAGGCAACTGCACGAGAACTGAAAGAACATAGCATTGACAGGTCAGACAATGTAATACTTTGAGATGGGAGAAGACGGCCACTTCCCTCTCCACTTTTATTTCCTGTGCTGCCTCTCCATCACCATTTTGTTTGTCAGCATCCTCATCACCAATTACTTCTTTGAGATTTTTAAGGCTTTCTAGATATAAATTTCGAGGCAAGGAAGGAGCAGAATCCATGTGAGATTTTTTAACCATCTATTATCATATATTATCAACTCACGAATGTTCCGGATCTGCATTCTTTGCTCCAGACCACCCCAAGTGAACTTCTTCAAGTCAGGGAGATGCCAGAGACCAAGAGACTCTAAATTCTCAAATTCCTCGTTATTCGGACCGACTGCTGATATCTCCTCTAGCTCCAAACAATGTACAAATTCCAATGATTTAAGGCTTCGCTTTGTACCACCATGACAAAGTGACTGTGATAATTTGACACTGGTCACGCCTTTCAAATCACACAATGTGATATATCCAAGGATATAGACTTGTTCTGCGAGATTCGTTCCACGGCTGCCAATGACTTTACGGAGATATCCAATTTCTTTATACTCGAGTGCTCCAACTCAATACTTGCTTCACCCTCGTCATCAAACAGCACTGTACCTCTCAAATCCAACTGCTCCAGTTTCTCCAGCCTTGATATCAACCCACGAGGAAACTGGAACGATCTATTACGATGTATTATCAAGTGTTTCAGTTCGACCAGATAGGCTGCTTCCTTGGGCAGCGAATGTAATTGATTACAGCTCAGGTTCCAGTGTCGTAGTCGAACAAGATTGCCGATAGATGGCGGAAGCTGTCTGATACCAGTACCTGATAGATTAAGATATGTGAGGACAGGCATGTCTCGGAAGAAACCATCAGGAATCTTTTTTATGATATCATGTCTGGGCCGTATCGCAGGTATTGAGAGTCGAAGTGCTGAGAGGTTGGGGCAGCTAACGTGCTCTGGCAATGCTATTTCTCTTGAGCTGATCATTGATATTGTCTCTGCCTCTCTCCATCTCTTCAAGTCCTGAGATGTCGAACCCATCAGCTTAGCTTGACCTGGAACTATCCATTTATTCTTGTTTTCGCCATAGTCTGATGCAATCCACAGAGCCATCCCGCGAATGATATCATGCAACTTGACACGCTGCGAAAAGACAGCCTCGAATCGTTTCTGACCTCCTCTAGCAGCCCTGCTCGTTTGAGCCACTGGATGATTGTATGTCCTCTGCTGTAAGCGGCATTAATATCATCATCATACTCCTCTATCAAATCCATGCCAATCCAACAACGGATGAGATCATCTTCATCAATGGCTGCATCTTCCGCCACAGAGCACAACGAAGAAAGCACTTCCTCATACTCTCACTCGGCAACCGATCATAGCTAATCTTTAGCAGAGGAAAAGGATCAGTCCGTTTGCTCCACATCTCCTGCATCCTGATCTTTTCTATAGAATTGATGGCATCCTCCCACTCGTACACTTTTTTATTAGAAGACATAGCTTGGCCAATGACTATAAGAGCTAATGGCAAGCCACCGCACTTCTCCGCCACTCTCTTCGCACGAGAACAGACCCTCTCGTCCGAGCTGATGATGTCTCGTGCCTCTTGGCCGACATTATCTAGGAACAACTGCCAAGCTTCCTCTGGTTGCATACATTCCACTTTGACCTTTCGGCCACACAACTTCAAGCCGGCCATCATCATATCGCACACACCTTCGGATCGGGTTGTAAACACCACCTTGCGGCTAGGTGCACCGTCGCTGCTGCTGCTGCTAGTTGGGAATGTTATACCCAGGTTTTCAAGATCGACTGGCTCCAAATGTCATCCACAACAAAAGGAACTTCTTATGCTTCAAGAAGAAGTAGAGTGACTGACCTCGTTCTTCGATGGTTGCATCATCTCGGAGGGGCAATCCTAGCCTCTCTGCCATGCCTCTTTGAAGCCCGTTGAGGTTGAGGTCTTGCGAAGCAACGAGCCATATGACATAATCGAATCCAGCACCTGCAATGAATGAATGGTTGTTGATTCTCCGAAGGAGGGAGGTCTTGCCGACCCCGCCCATGCCGTGGATACCAATCATCCCGATGCTGTCATCTTGAAGGTAGTCGAAGGCCGTCTCCAAGTAGGAGCGAACCGCTGGTGATGCTTCAGACATTGTGGGCATCCTCCGTACCGTCGGGCACATCTCATGGTCACAGCATCACCGAATTTCTCTTCTGCGCCGATGAGATCTTTCACGCTGAAGACTGCAGCAGCTGCTCTTGCTTGCTGATGTTGTGAGTCGACCAGCAGTTGAGCGCGCACCATCCGAAGCACAAACCTCTGATTATATTTGTCTTCAATTCTGGTGACTTCATCTTCTACAGCTTGAACATCTCCAGCCACTTTTGCACGGATCTGTGGGAGCCTCCTCGTCGGTCGTTGCAGTGGCTGCTGCGATCTTCCGTTCGACTTCGCGTTTGGCCGCCTTGAGCTTATCAATTTCCTTCCTGAGAGCTTTCACATTCGCACCGGCGTGAAACAGGTAGTTGATCTGCCGGTAAACGGGCGCGACGACAGGAGTACACAACAGAGAGACGATTGTATTGATGGCGGAGTCCATGTTGGAGAGCTGCTGCTTCTTCTTTGTTGGAGGTTTTTTTTTTTTTTTTTTTTTGAGGATTGAAGATGCAACAGAGAGAAGAGAAGCTCAAACTTGATTAATTTAAGATCGAATACAAAGAGTGATTTTGTGAAGTTGTCAGGTCTAGTTGCTCATGCCTGTCTCTTTAGCATTGATACTTTTTCTCTGAGACAAAGCATTGATTATATTCCAAAGAAACCATTAAGAGAAAAGAAAAGAGAGAAGAGTGGAATCTGGAAAAGGAACAATTAAAGATAGGGGAAAAAAAAAAGGAAGGAAGAGGAGGAGAGGAATCTGAAGAAAAAAAAAAAAAGAAAAGCCATTAAGGGGAAATAACAAAGGGAGGGAGCTCGGTTTTAAAAACTCAGTGATCCAACTCAAGAATCATTATCTGGATCACTTTAAGGACTAGTCTCAATTAATTAAGGGTTTAAATTGCTAGATACTTGATTGATAAAGATCAATGTGAATTGCAGATCATATTCACTGCGTAAGAGGTAAATGTCCACTATTTTAGCTTCCTAAAAATCAACTCCTGAATTTCAAGGTTGAATTTTTCTCATTATCACTTCAGCATCAGTCTAAATATTTTGTTTTTATTATTCAATAATGTTGCTTTTAATGAAACCTTCTCAGATTATGTTCAGTGGGGGAAAAAAACAGAGGTGGCAGATATAAGCGTGCATTGTCCAATCACAGTTAACAGGACAGAACCCATCAGTGGGATACAACACTTACAGGGACTCAAATCTCAGCCAGATTCGATAGGTAAAAACACTTTCCTGTTCGTTCATTAAATAAACAAACCACATGTAAAGTGTCCTGAAAATATAGATCTGAGATGCACTCTCAGTATGTGTAACCTGAAAATAGACAAGCATCCTTCTGTATGATACTTGATTTTTCACAAACACAATGATACCACAGAGACAATAATTTAACAAGTACCACATTGCCATAAATACGATGTATAAAAATACAGAGCTTAAACAATGCGTTCCTTGACCTTGCTGCCTGTTCCTCAGTGCTGTGTCTGATCCTGAGGGCAGGCAAAGATTGAGAATTTTTAAGGAAGCAGGCAAGTGATGGAGTGACGCAGTAACGATGGGAAAGGCATGAGAGTACCTGAGGAACCCTTGGGACAGAGATTTTTCTCGAGGAGAGGTTCGACTACTGGGACTTATTATTACTACTACTATTATTGTTTCTTGGTGGCGTTTATCACAACATTAATAAGGTGCTAGCTCACTGCGAGATATATGATTTCAATATTAATTCAGATCATTGTTCATCTTATTATCCAATAAATGATGTATAAAAGTATAAAACATGGTGCATATAATTTATATCAGGGTTCAAACAAAATGATTGGACATTATTGCAAATTATCTCAAACTGTTTTGAGCCATCAATATAAACTTCACTATAGGCAACAAGGTTTTGGTCCTCAAAAAATGAGATTAATGTTAGATCACAAACTATGAGCAGTGGAACGAGGAATACACAAAAGAAAATAAAACAAGGGCTTACTTCTAATTTAAGGTCTTTGAAGTCTGAAGAAGTAGCCATTGGAGCCCTTGATGGCGTAATCGTTGGAGCCCTTGACGGTAATTGCTTTGCCAATTTCGCTCTCAGAGTGCTTTCACTTTTCATTTTTCCCATAGATCTGATTAGCAGAACCGTATGCCAGATTAGGTTCATCGCTGGAGGAGTGGCCGGTCGACCGGGACCAACCGAGAGCTAGCTCATGTCAGTCGGTCGACCGGACGATCGACCGGGTCATGCCTGTGCACGTCGTGCACACCGGTCGACTGGGCGGTCGACCGGGTTCTGTCTTGGCCTGCTGCATGCGTCGTTCTTACTCCCTTTGACTTTCAGTCTTTGTGTTATCTTCCTCTATCTCCTCTCTCTTACAATTCTCCATCTCGGTGAAGTTTTTTCAAATCTGAGCTGAACTCTAACGAACACCTGGCGAAATCGACACACGATCTCGGCTTGAGCGCTCCAAACGAAATCGATACACGATCTCGGCGAAATTGACACATGATCTCGATTTGGCCAACAGACGAAACATGTTCCTTCAAACGAATCGCCAGCACATGTACAATTGATTTTCATTGATCTCACCAGATCCAAATTGAGTTTGTCATTGCCACCTGCAACTCTCACCAAACTCCAATATCAATAGTAAGCTTCCAACTTCAGCTCAGCTATCCAAACGGAATACATCATACATACGTTCTCATCACTTCACCTGAAGAGAAATACCATACGAGCCGACCAACGAATGTGTCTCCCACTCAGCAACTTCATGGAACTCTATTCCAAATGACCTCAAGAAGAGCCCATCATGAGCCAACACTGACTCTCTAACTGACTGGCTCTCTCCAGTCCACATGTCTTCGAGACGGTCCAATCAATCTGAGTAGAGCACACCAAACACCATCATCGGCTTCAGCAAACTAGATACACACCCCTCTTATGCAAGCTCAACTATCTTCACGTCAAAAGATTAAACGTTCATCGAGATCACAACACTTCACCTCTAAGGGAAGTCCAACTCTTCACCTCTACGTGAAGTCCAACTTCATCTCTACGTGAAGTCCCAATCAGCTTCTCGAGAACCCAAATACACCATATAGCTTCATACGGGTTGCATCATCAAATGACTGCGTCTTTACGGCTGCCTACGTACCTTTCCTAAGGGATCAAGCCAACCGTAATTCATTTAAAATGAGCTCCATCAAGCACAAGCATTTGTGACTGTATCTTCAGCAGCGAACCGACCTGGCTGAGTCATATGAATCTTCTCACTACCTTCATGGAGAATAACAGCCTTCAACTTGAGTTTGTCACGGTCACAAGCTTGAGATTCATGCTTCTTCACCCACTTTTATGGTTTTATGTTGGTTCCAATTGCTGCAAATAATTCGACATTCTCATCAATATCATCACCTGTTCAGCATCAAAACTAGCTACATGATCTCCACCCAATGTCACATCCGGTGAAGTTCTCACTGATACCGAATCAACTGAAGATGGTGGAGCAGCATCAACCTCCACCTGCTGCGATACTTCCTTGGTCTTCGTCCTCTCCACCTGCTGAGAAACAGTAGTCTTCATAACTGAAGTCGTATCAAATGTGACATGCTGACTCAACACGATCTTCTTATTTTCGGGGTCCCATAACCTTTAGCCTTTCATATTTCTTTTGAACCCCAAAAATATAAACTTCTTTGCTCACGGATTCACCTTATCATCTTTGATGCTAAAGTAGGCCGGACTATCAAATTCTCGCAGCAAACCATGACTTTGAGTGGCTTTCCTAGACCACACTTCTAGTGGAGTTTTATCTTCTATCGCAGTCGATGAAAATCCATTTATGAGATGGCTAGCATACACAATCGCCTCATCCCAAAACGATTTGTCTAATCGTGCATTAGACAACAAGTACCGAGCCTTCTCCAGCGAGGAACGGTTTATCTCCTTAGCCAACCTATGTATTTCATTTGTGAAGTGAGTATCAATACCAGTGTTCTGGCCAAATCTTAAAAATTGGTTCTTGTATCTTTCAACATTACCAATTTGTAGCTCCTTGAGCTTCCTACCAGTCTGCTTCTCCATCATATCTTTCTACTTCACCAGCATATTTAGGATTTCGCACTTTATCTCATGGGATATATCCAATAATACCTAGATAAATTTTTAATAAAAGAGACAAAGTACCTATAACTTCCAAGCGATGCAGTCTTAGCAGGTCCCCAATACTTACCTGAACACAATCAAGAAGACCTTCAGACTGGTGAGTTGTGGTACTGAATTTCACCTTGTTCTTGGCCAGAACGTTGTGTTCATCCAATTTCAAGTTGCAGGTAGAAGCACTTCCAATGATCCCTTCTTTGCTGGAGCTTGCAAAGATTTTCACCTCTGTGTCTGACCCTCATCTACTAGACTTGTGTGCAACCGTCATTTGAAGAACTAGAAGTCTCCACCTGACCTGTAACTGTACTACCCTTCAAGTAGTAGATGTTGTTCCGGCGGACGCCCTTCATAATTACCATTGAGCCTTTGGTCATCTTAAGAACACCTATAGATACCACAAAACCTAACATTTTCAAAGTTCCACTGAGATAAGATTCTTTTTGAGTTAAGGTACATACCCCACTTCCTTCAATTCTCAACTATCCCACCATTCATCTTAATACGGATTGTACTATTCCTTCTATGTTACATGGATGATCATTATCCATGACAGTAAAATATCCATCTAGCTTGTCAAAGTTAGAAAATCAGTCCCTATTCGGGCATACATGATAGGTAGCTGCTGTATCTAAGATCCACTCAGAATTATCTGAGAAACCAACAGTAGGAGTAGTAACAGAGAAAGAAAATACCAATGAGCCTGAGTCCGATCCATCCGCCTGTGAAGTACTGGCATGGGTACTGACCACCTGTGCGAGATTTGCTTCGGTCATCGACTTTTTCTTCTTACCTTTGGCCTTCGGACAATCAACCTTCCAGTACCCTAACTCCTTGCATAAGGCGCACTGGTTCCTCTCAGATCTCTGAAATCTGATCTGGACTTCGATCTTTCCTGATCACCTCTTTCCTTCCGATTGGAACTCCTGCCTCTTACCGCCAATGCCTCTGCTGTTATGCCCCTGAAGAAGACAGTCTGTCCTGCCTTCTTACTTAATAATTCACAAGAGCAGCAGACATCTTATTGTAGTTAAGAGATTTTCTTCCATTAATAAAGGTAAGAGTAAAGGTCTCATATTCTTCTTCAGGAAGAGAATTCAACAGAATTACCACCTTATCTTTTTCATCGATCTCCACATCCACATTAACAGGTCTGTAAGAAACTTTGTGTAGCTATTCATGTGTTCGTTAATGGAGCATCCTCTCTTCATCTGAAAATGATAAAGCTTACTTTTCAACTACAACCGCGATTCGACGCTTGTCGTCAGATACTTTTTCTCCAGGATCTCTCATAGCTGCCTCGCAGATGTTTCATACAACACATGATATTTAATGTCTTGTGTCAAATAAGACCTGATCAAGACACACGCTGTCCGTTTCATCTCGTCCCTATCTTTTTCAGTAGTTGAATCGCGCTTCTTCTTCAGCCGTAGAGTGTCTTCGAGGTTTGATGCCGTCAGTGCATCCATCACCTTACATCTCCACATACCGAAGTTGTTCTTACCATAGAACTTCATCACATCAATTCTCAACGGATGTGGATTCACGGATTTCTCCGTAGATGTACCATCTCCAGCCATCTTCTCAACTGATTCCTCAAAGCAATATGAAAGCAAACGGAGTTAGATAAAACAAGCTAGATAAAGATAAGATCTTTACCTCAACGCGAAACCCTCGAAGAGTTTCCGAAACGATCTACTCCTCTGAATTAATTCTCGAGCAATCCAAACACTGTTTTGAGATTGACATACGATCCTACAAACAGTCCCAACGCTGCTTTGAGATCGACACACGATCTCCGCCAACAACAACTGATGCCCTTGGAATCAACACACGATCCTACGATGAACCTGGGATGCTCTAATACCACTTGTTGCTCGCAGGGTAACAACCGATGAGGAATCCACCAATTAGAGATAGATGCAGCCGGAGATATACCCACACGATCAAGAACAGAGAAATAATAGAGAAAGTAAATCAACACAGTATTTAATAAGGTTCGATAATTTGCCTACGTCCTCGGGGTAAGGGAGAGAGATTTATTGATTCAACAATCAATACAAGCAAATATCAGAGGGATATTTCTAGCGATACAATACATGAGGGTTCTAACCATATTTATAGCCACATGTCTTAGGGATTTAGGAAACCCTGATTGGATTCGACCCAAAAACATAAAAGGAGTCCGAATCCAGAAAGGAGAACAAAACGCGTCGACCGGCCCTTGTCCTCGATCGACCGGCCCGGTCGACCGGGACCAACCGAGAGCTGGCTTATGTCAGTCGGTCGACCGCTCGGTCGACCATTCCTTTACCACGGTCGACCGGGCCATGCCTGTGCACGTCATGCACACCGGTCGACTGGGCGGTCGACCGGCCACTCTTCCGGTCGAGTTTGTTTTATCTTGGCCATCTGAATGTGCCGTTCTTACTCCCTTTGACTTTCAGTCTCTGTGCTATTTTTCTTATCTCCTTTATCTTCTCTTTTCCTACAGCTTCTTCTTTGTTGGAGTTTTTTTTTTTGGGAGAATTGCAGATGCAACAGAGAGCAGCGTATAGTTGCATTGATCAAAGATTATTGGGTGATAAAGTTGCTTGGAACTTAACAATGTTGATGTTGGTGGAAAGACGATTGGAGCATGTAGGGATGCAGTCAGTTCTTGGCCCCACATTTGGAAATCTTGGGAGGCCTCTCATTTACGTCTTTGTCGGGACATGGCTTGCAACTTTTGTGAGTGGAAGAGGAATCTATCCTGTCTGTCCCCCGTTTCCTTCTTACTCCCCAAGGTTACCTTTTCTTCTGGCATCTCATGAGTGATTGATTGTTTGATCTTTATGGGCTCACTTTCCTTGTACAAATCTACTTTTGTACAGTTTTTGGTTCACTTGTATTTAAGCTCGAAATCAAGCTTGGGAATTTGTATTTAAGCACAACTTGAAAATGAATTAATTAATTACATCGATCATGCCTGTTCCATTAAAAAAAAAAAAGCTCAACTATCAAAAGAATAGGAATCTGAATTATTTGCAAGTGGGATGAGCTGTAATCCATCAGAAATCTTGCGCCTCTTTCTTATTTACCTCTTTGTGAGGACATGGCTTGCAACTTTTGTAGAAGAGGGAATCTACGTGTCCATGTTGCTTTCTTACTCCACCTTCAACTTTTGGTACAAGGTCAGGGTCATCTTTTTCTTTTGGCATCTCATGAGTGCTTGATTTTTAATTGAGCACAAGAAGAGAATGAATTAATTATTTGCATCGATCAATCTTGCTTCATTGGATCACGAAAGTGGGCAGAAAATATATATATATATATTATATATATATATATATATATAATATATAGAGAGAGAGAGAGAGAGAGAGAGAGAGATGTAAATCAGCTGACACAGGAGGCAACTCCTCCTATGTCGCACTCAAAAATCATATTTCCCGAATGAATTTTCAAGATCCGACCACACATTATCATCTTCATATTCTGATATATAGATATAAAAAATCAAGTGATTTGAAGTTTGTTTACTATATTTTTTTTGGTTCAAACATTAACGATTTTTTAACAATAGAACAAAATAGAACGTTTAGATCAATGAGTAAATGAACTTCAAATCACTTGATTTTTTATATGTGTATATCTTAGAATATGAAGATGAAAATGTACGGTCGGATCTTGAAAATTCATTCGGGAAATATGATTTTTGAGTGCGACATAGGACGAATTTGTCTCCTGTGTCAGCTGATTTACATTTCTCTTATATATATATATATATATATATATATATATATATATATATATATATATATATATATATATATATATATGAGAAAAATGTATATCAGCCCGCGGGCTGAGAGTACTCTCTCAGCCTGCGGTGACGTGGCTCGATTTGTCACCTCACTGACTTGCGGCCCGCTTTTAGGGAGAAGTTAAATTACCAAATACCCCTTATGATAACTTTTCCTTATTGTTTATTATTACTTTTCCCCCCTTTTATTTTGCCGCTCTTTATAGGATATAAATTACTTTTCGCCTTATTTCTTTACCTCTTTTTTGTAAGATCTAGTTTCTCCTTTTCAGCGTGGGATAAAAAATTTTTTGAAAATATAAAATCTTTTCAGATCAATCTTTTCAGCCTGCGATAAAATTCTACTTTATAGTTTATTTTTTTTATATATAATGTAGTCAGAGTCTTTTGGTCGCATTGTACATTTAAACTGCGACCTTAGTCAAAGTCTTTGGTCGCAGTGTACATGGTGAAATGCGACCAAGGTCGCAGTGTTGTTATTGATAAAGATGGCCAGCAACTGCAATCTAGGGTTGCATTACATAGACTGCGACTTTGGTCGCAGTACGTTAAGTAATTATTTTTTTTGAATATAATGTAGTCAGAGTCTTTGGTTGCATTGTACATTTAAACTGCGACCTTAGCCAAAGTCTTTTGTCGCAGTGTACATGGTTAAATGCGACCAAGGTCGCAGTGTTGTTATTGATAAAGATGGCCAGCAACTGCAATCTAGGGTTGCATTACGTGGACTGCGACTTTGGTCGCAGTACGTTAAGTAAGTGTTGTTTTATTAAGTGTTGTTTTTTGGATTAAGTCATTTTTTGAATCTAAATGAAAAATGAAAAGTTGTCTGTTGTCTGATGCGACTTGGAGTCAGTCCGTGAGACGCGACCTGTCATAAAGATTTTATGAGATCTTTTAACGTCAAGTCTATGTTGACGAACCCCGCACCATTCGTTGTTTCCCGAAGCGGTTGTCTACGCGTCGGTTCTTCATGGGTTTAGGCGTTAATGTCTTTTAATGCCAAACCGGCGCTGGCGGTTGGAGACCATTAATGCCGACGAATCTGATTAATGAACCATTAATTATGGTTATTATGGGCTGCCTATAAATAGGGCTCACGCTCTCCCTTTAACAGTCCATAATTAGACTGTTTTCTTTCGAGAGCAATTGCTCTGAGAATTTCCGTCTTCTTCAGAGTCTCTAACAGGGGCCTGCCTCCATGGATGAAGATGACCCTATTGACGAACTTGATCGATGTTCGTCCACAAGGGAAGAAGTCATAGACCTCATCGTCCAGAAGGGAAGAAGTCATGGTCCTCGTCGTTCACAAGGGAAGAAGTCATGATCCCTGACGAGGACTTAATCCTCACCGAGATCTGCTCTGACTTGATGCACCAGTCAAGCTTGCTGGTAACGGATGGTCGAGTGGGTATGGCGGCGGGGGATGTGGTGGATATAGTGGTGGGTAGCATACCTTGTGAGGTCTCACTCTCCCTCTCTTACCCCAGAAGTCACATCGAGGAAACTCCATGCTCACTGGATAACCTTCTGGTGAAGAGATGTTCATAAACGAAAGATTCTGCTGCCACCAGACCTCCAGGAGAAGATTGCTCTTAGTAGTCAACAAGGGCTCTTCTTGGCTCTTTTGATGTTTTGTCTTCTTGGCTACTTTGATGTTTAGTCTTCTTTGTAACACTCAATCTTATTGATTCTGCTGCCACCAGACCTCAAGAAGAAGATTGCTCTTAGTCTTCTTGGCTACTTTGATTTTTAGTCTTCTTTGTAACACTCAATCTTATTGATTCTGCTGCCACCAGACCTCAAGAAGAAGATTGCTCTTAGTCAACAAGGGATTTTTTTGATGTTTAGTCTTCTTTTGTACTGCTGTATTTGTAACACTCAATCTTATTGTATAAGAGATCGTTTTGTATCATTTGCACATGCCTGGAGATAAATGCCTGGACATAAATAAAAAGCATATTTGTTTTTTTTAATAAACTACGAACTTTTTCGCAGCCATGCATTGCAAACAAAACAACTATGACCATAGATGACACTACGACCAAGGTCGCATAAGATACATTGCAAACAGTAACTACTGCGACCAGGGTCGACGCTGTGACCAAAGTCTGCGACTAAGCAACTGCTGCGGTGACGTGTCACCTCGTCGCAGTGTTGTTGTTGATTAAGACTAAAGACCAGCAATAGCGACCAAGATTGCAGATTATTTTTTAAGACTGCGGCCATCAACTGCGACCAATGTCGCAGTGTTGTTGTTGATTATTTATAAAGACCACCAACTGCGACCAAGTGTGATGTTGTTGATTAAGAGTAAAGACCAGCAACTGCGACCAAGGTCGCTGTGTATTTTATTAAGACTAAACACCAACAACTGCGATCAAGGTCGCAGTTTATTTTATTAAGACTACGGTCGTTTATTTTATTAAGACTACGGTCAGAAACTGCGACCAAGGTAGCAGTGTTGTTGTTGATTAAGACTAAAGTCCAGCAACTGCGACCAAGGTCGCAGTGTATTTATTAAGTCTGCGTCCAGCAACTGCAACCAATGTCGCAACCTTTCATTTTAAAAATTTATAAGGGTGAAGTAATATTTATTAACTGCGACCAAGGTCGCAGTATATTCGTTTAGCGTAAAATATTTAAAATGAAGGTTTGTAACAATTGTACAACATTTTCAACCAAGACATAGTAGTAAAAAATGTAATTCACACAATTAACTTTAGAAAACAGATTTATATATATTTAAAAAAAACAAAATACAATTTTTTAAACTTCTAATCCTCGTCATCACCATCGTAATGAGAATATTTTTTTAAACTTCTAATCCTCGTCATCACCATCGTAATGAGAAAGAAGTTTGCGACTTTGGTCGCAGTACTGAAGGAGGTCGCATTGCTATACGATAGCATGTTTCCTCCGGTATTCTTTATTCTGTATTAAGTATGCGACCATGGAATATTTTTTTTACTTTTCAATGCTAGAAGTCGCTGTCGTCATATAAAAGGGGTATTTTTGTCAATTTGTTTCACGATTGTTTAGGCGGGGTTTTTTTGATTTTTTTGGCGCCCACACTCTGCGACCGATGTGTGGCATATATTCAGCCACGTCCCGCAGGCTGAGAAACTCTCTCAGCCCGCAGGCTGAGGTACAGTAAGCCCTATATATATAATATATATATATATATATATATATATATATATATATATATATATATATACATATATATATATATACATATATATATATATACATATATATATATATATACAATATATATATATATATATGAAGTGAGAGTGGGAAATATGAAAGCGTAAATTAAAATTTGTACATTTTTTTACCGATGTTTAGTTGTAATGTGAAATTATAAGTGAAAAAATATATTGTGTTTTTCAGTATTTGATTAGTAACGTGAAAGTGAAAGTGAAAGCATTGACCACAAATTGACCAAAAAATAATATTAAAATAAATATTAATTTTAAAATTTTTTAGACTGTAATTAGACTGCAAATGAGATTTAGATAACCACAAAATTAACTAAGGGTGGAAGTGAGGAAGTGAGGAATTGAGGAAGTGGTAATAATTCCTTTTGGAACTTGAAAATTGGTTAGTAAGTTTATCGGTGTTTGGATGTTGTTGGGAAGTGTGATTTGAAAAATATTTTGTCTTTTCCGGTGTTTGGATGGTAATGTAAAAGTGGAAGTGAAAAAGTTGACCAAAAGTTGACCGTAACATAATATTAAAATAAAAATTAATTAAGAAAAATAAAA